>OX333072.1:10945470-11136424 GCA_946863875.1 Alloplasta piceator | reverse complement strand
TAGTTGAACAAAATTTAGTTGATTCAATATTAATTTGTTTGAAATAATGAAACTATAATTAATTCAACAAATGAATTTGGTTAACCATAAGATATGAGGTGAACGAAATTATTTGGTCAATTTCCAGATACAGTTTAGTCCAATTTACACGTTACTGAGTTGCTGTACAGAAATATTTCGTTGATTTCTAGTACATTTTAACTAGATAAATTTAGCTGTAACAAAAAAACAATTCGTATTTTCAATCACACAATTTATTTGGTACAAAGATATTTATATTTGATTGAACTAAAACTTTGCTCATTCAAGCAACGATTTAACCGATTTAACTAAAACTTCCACTGTATCTTTGTTGAATTATCAAAATGTTCTCGTTGAACGTCCGGAAACGAATATTTGGTTGAGTCAAACAAATTTTTGAATTTTCAACAAAAAAAAATTCTCAGTGCGTGAAAACACCCTTTCCTTTTAATTACTTTTAATTATTTTTAAAAATTTGAGATTTTTGTGGTTGTTGTTTTTCAACCAATTTAAAGACTCCGAAATTGTTTACTTGCCGATGAAAAGAAAATTAGGTTCTCACAGAATAATTAATTATGTATGAAAATTTAATTTCGTTATTATTAAAGTGTCAAGCATGTTACAGAAAAATATAAAAACGTGGAGTTCTTATTATCTGAATTGATAATACCGCGATATCTTCCGTATTTGGATAGCTAGAGGGTTCATTTTGGTGGCATTTGAAAAAGAATTGAAATCCGGACAGAGGGTATTCCATGAAATTCTCCAAAGCCTTATAATTTAGGAATTATTAAGAAAATGGTTATATATATATAGATATACTTCTGTGTATAAGCGAGTTGGCAGGTCTTGAGTCGCTACCGCAACTCTTGATTAGAGGCCGTAATTTTAGCTTTATCCGCCTATTTCTTACTTCGCTGCATCAATTAGTCTTTCATAATCCATTGAAAGAAATTGCGACTGTTTTTCACGCCTCTTAAATCATAAAACAAACTTTTTTGTAACTACATTTTCTAAGCCACGCTGATCAGGATGCAATTGCCTTCTGCCAAGTCCACGACCGGTTATTTATAACTCACAAATACGCAAAACTTATAAAAACATCATACCTCACGTAAATTTCCAGTTGCCACACGTGGAATAAATTAGACAAATACATACATTTATCAAACGTATGAATTGCATTCATGATAATAAAAAATAAGCCAGACAGACAGTAATTGCTATAAGGTTACAATTCTGTCAATTAATCTTGACGTATCGTTGAATTTCAAAATAATTCGTTAATTCTGGTTGCGTTAAAAAAAAAGATTTCGACATGAACATTCTCGCGGATAAATCCAAAAAAATTCCAAAATCAAAATTAAACGATACCCTCGAATCCAGCATCTAGTCTAAAAGTCGATTTCAAACCTTCTCTAATTTAATTTGACGCTAAAGATCTTTCTCAGTAAAACGTTATCTAAAAGAAGCCACTAATTACCCCTCGATCGTCGTTTCCTACTTTCTAATTTTTTCCTCGACCCACAATTTTCCCTGATTATCTTTTGCAAATACTTTCGAGGCCCACGTGCGCATTATTAAAGTGTGGGAAGAGGAGAATCCCAACTGCGTTGCCATTGCACGCAGTTTGCAATGCATTTTGAAGAATACGGAGAGAAGACATTGCATAGATATGTATGTATGTATATGGGGCATTCCACGTCAAATCACGCGGTCATCGGCCTGACCCTCTCGGATTTTGATGTGCAATGAATTGTGGGTTTCGTATGGCCCAGAATATGACCTCAAATTTTTAGAAATTTTTATTTCATTTTTTAGGAGCTAAAAAAATCATTAAATTGAGGGAAACATAAAGAGGGGCCTTTTTTAAATTAATGAAATTTTTTCACAGAAACTAGGGCCCAAAATAGATATTTTCGTCATAGTACGATAATGGGCCAAAAACAATTACTATTTTTTTTGTATTCTTTTTTATCGTTTCTTGTAGTGCGAATAACAACAAAAATATTTTTCCAGTGAAACTTGATTTTTTTTTCTCGGTTTAAGAGTGAAACGACATTTTTCGAAAATTTATTAGCCTCGACGACCTGAAATAAAACGTACGATTCAAACACAATTAAATTTTTTTGTTTAAATAGTGATTATTTTTGGTCCATTATCGAACTACGTAGAAAATATCTGTTTTGGGCCCTACTTTCTGTGAAAAATTTCATTGATTTTAAAAAGGCCCTTCTTTATGTGTTTCCCTCAATTTAATGATTTTTTAGCTCGGGCAGCCTTTAAAAAATGAAATAAAAATTTCTAAAAATTTGAGATCATATTTTGGGCCAAACGAAACCCACAATTCATTGGACATCAAAATCTGAGGGGGACAGACCGATGACCGCGTGATTTAACGTGAAATGCCCCATATATATGTGTGTAATATATAATACGAAACCTATATATGCATATAGGCGAGGGCTCATTGTTCGCCAGATGCACTACATCAATTCTTCTCGCGTGAGATGCCGAGTTCTCTTGGGATGCTGCCCACGCGGTTCCAGTCCTTCTCTCTCTCTCTCTCTTCTTCTCTCACTCTGCAAGTCGCGGTTCTCTCTGACTTGGATTTCACGGACAATATATAGTCATACCGATGCGCATGTGTGTCCATAGTGCTTTTAACCCTTCCCGTTTGTGTGTGTGTGTGTCTGAGTTTATATATACGTATACGAAAAATAAATGCGAGCTGCAAATGTTTCTCATGACCGTTATAGATATTCAGCTTGTAAGTGGACAGGGTTATACCTGGTGTGTATGATGTATGCACGTCGATGGGTAATATAATGTCGGCGGCTAACGAGAAAGAGTCCCTTCTCCTGGGACCGCGAGGCCCGTTTCATCCAGCGAGGATAGAGAGACCGAACGGCGCTCTCCACACGAAGGGATTTCCGATCGTCGCGTTGCACGAGGGCGTAAAAAATCGATCGATTTTTTCGTTATTTTTTTTTTCCTCATTCCCATGAGAAAATGAGGGAGTGACGGTAAGGCTCTGAATTCCCGAAGGCGTGCACTGATCGTCTCAAATGTTTCACGGAAATTCATTTCAGAGCTCATCAAGTTGAAGATGAAAATCGCTATAAAGGTGATAAAAAATTTTTCTTTGCATTTTTTTCGAAGGGTACATTTTTAAAAACATGTCGGTCAAATTTTGGGTTAATATCCTGAAAAATAGTTCAGTTAGTCATTTTAGTGAAAGGAACTAGCGTGAACGAGATATGAAGTGAAAACTACTGACAATGGCTGAGATATTTTCCATAAAAATAACTCAAAAAACGGGGGTGACAATGGAGATGACGATGATTCATAGATTACTGTATCAATATTTTAGCGTACACGTAATAACTTATTGTGAAAATAAACGCAATGAAAACGTTAAACGCGTTTTCCTCGACATGGCTTTCTTCGACCTTGTCCCAACGAATATCCAAAAATGCATAAACTGATTTTTAATCCCATTTTTTAATATTTTCTGTCATTGCAACAGCCAAGGTCATGCAAAGCAACTTTCCGAAATGTTGATAAATTGTTTTTAAAACCTGCTTGAATAAAAAAGGGCCTTAAGAATGAAGAAAATTTGAATCCATCGCCATTTTGTAAATAATGAAAAAAACGTATAACAATAAAAAACAATAATACTTGTAAATATTTTACTGCGATTGCAAAAACAAAACGAATTTTTTAAGAACTCTTTTGGGTCAGTAAATTTTAATACACTGTATGGAAAATTTGATTGTTCAATATTCAATATCCATATAAACAATAAGTAACTCGATTGAAAAACAAATAATTTAATAATAAAAAAAAATCATAAACAAATAAATAAAATAATAATAACCAACAATTTAGCAGCTTTCAAAAACTTTTAAAATTACTGTTCTTAAAACCTGCTTGGATAAAAAAGGGCGTTAAGAATGAAAAAAATTGGACTCATCGCCATTTTGTAAATCATGAAAGAAAAAAACGCGTAATAATAGAAAAAAAATAAGACTTGTGAATATTTTACTGCGATTGCATTGAAGTAAAATGAATTTTTGAAAACCATTTTTGGTTCAATGGATTTTAATACATTCTATAAAAAATGTGATCGTATAATATGTAATATTCACATGAATAATGTGTAACTTGATTGAAAAACAAATGATTTAATAATCAAACATAAATAATAAACAATAATAAGCAATAATTTAGCAGCTTTCAAAAATTTTGATAACTGCTATTATTAAAATCTGCTGGGACAAAAAAGGCCCTTAAGAATAAAAATAATTGAATTTATCGCCATTTTGTAAATAATGAAAGAAAAAAAGCCCACGCATAACAATAAAAAAATAAGACTCGTGAATATTCTACTGCGATTGCATTGAAGTGAAATGAGTTTTTAAAAACCATTTTCGGCTCAGTAAATTTTAATACATTCTATGAAAAATGTAATTGTATAATATTAAAAATTCATAGAAACAATATGTAACGCGATTGATGAACAAATAATTTAATAATTAAAAATAAATAATAAACAAATAAATAAAAAACAAATATATAAAAGTAAATAATAAATAATAATTTTAAAAAAGAATTCAGAAGAAAAAAAAAATAACAAACGCAATATCATCGCCATTATATTATTGTTTGTTTCACGATAAAATCGATATTGTCAATTTTTTCGGATTGATGATACGAGTAATCGAAATTTGCCAACACCTGACCGAGGGTAAGAGAAAAAATGGAGAAAATTAATTACCTCCTCTGTGCATGTACCGAGGATATTTCTATTTGCACGTTAAATGCATGAGAAGGAGGAGATCAGTGGAGGGGGGGAGAGCGAAAGACAAAGAGAGAATCGGCGCGGTGTGTCTTAATATATATGTATTTATATTTTACGCCCCGGTAAATCTATGCATGCTTAACGAAGGCCCAGCGAGAGATAGCGTCGTAACTTCAGCGGGTATATGCGTGGACCCGAGACAACCAGTTAAGTTCACAACGCGAGGGAGGCGTGTACGCGCGTCAATGAGTGAAGAAGAAGCTCGTTTCTTCATCGGTGGCGGGCAGCGCCGGGACCAGCTCTCGCTAACACTCTCGTATATCGATAATTGAAGTTGCGATTGGTTGTACAGACGTTTATTTCACCGTGGCGTCGTCCATTGAACTCCGCGGGTATCCGTGGGTTTGTTGCGAGGACTTCCATCCACCCTGTGGACACCATTTTCATCAGGCCCGTTTTGCAGACTCGACGATGAAGCGTCCGATCCAAAACGAAGAATGCGAACGATCCGTCGTACTTCCTCCTTTTTATTTCTGATCTTGCAGCCCGATAAATGCGATCAAGTTTTTTTACCGAACGAATTAATAGCAGATGCAAGTCTGGCCTGTTCGAAGGTCGAAAATTAACTCTCCGCAATTTTCCGTTCAAGTTGTTATGGATAATTAACATTTTTTACGCGTTTTTTGCATGATAGTTTTTGGGGTTTTATCGGAAGATAATGTATCAGAAATATTCTGAGAGAATTTCAAGTCAGAGACAATGGAGTTAGGTGAGGCTGGGGTACGATGGCCCACCTAAAAAATTTGGTAAAAAAAAAGTTATTAGTTTCTTGTCAAATTATAAAATGGGCCATGAAACAAAATTATCTATTATCTAAACAATTTTTAAAAAAATTTGTGGATAAAAAAGAATAATAGTTGAAAAATATAGAAGTTATTTATTATTTAACGAATTTTCAATTAATCTGTATCTTTTTTTTTGTTAAACAAATAAACAATAATATTAATTATGATTTATGGAAAATATTTTTTTAAAATTAAACAAAGATGTATCAGTTTTTACCAGGCCGTCGTGCCCCAGCCTCCTCTATATGGGGGTTGCAAGATTGGTATATTTTATGTATTTGTTAATTCGACGTGAAACGCAGCTTTCTTGAAATAATTCTTTCAAAATAAGAGAATAGGATTTTTCGGGAAAGGATTTGCTCTTATTGAACAAAAAGTTTCTTTTCGGATGAAGTTTTTTTTAAACGACCCTACGAAAATGTATTTTTTTTTTACCGAAAATTGATACTGTCACGTTGATTGGCCCTCATCTCTGATTAAATCATTATTTCGTAGAGAAAATGCATACATTTGAACTTTTTATTTTAATCAGGTGATCCAAGCAGCTTTGATCACCACAAAAGGGTCTGAATTAAGGATGTTGAGTCCCTATGAAATCTTTTAATGTTAATTGTTCAATAAATAGCTTCTTAAATCGTCGTGAAATCTTTACACGACCTCATGAATACTTCATGTAAAAACATTAAATTTTAAGAATTCTATCATCATTACTTCAACCTCCTTAAGGGTTAAAATGAAAAATGATGAGAAAATTCTGAAAATTTGGTATGTTTTTGTATGAAGTATTTAAGAGGTCGTGTAAAAATTTCACGACGATGAGGAAGCTCGTTATTAAAATATTAACATTTTGTTAAAAACAATTTTTTAAACAAAGATAAAAAATATTTATCAATAAACTTCGTTTTGTTTCCATTGCTTCCAATATAGTGTAGATATTAAAAAAATTGAGAGGTCAAAAAAAAACTTGTCGCAAAGTTATATCAGTTTCCATAAGACTACATTTAATTAAATTTAATTTTTTAATGTTAATTGTTCGATAACGAGCTTCCTAATCGTCGTGAAATTTTTACACGACCTCTTAAATAATTCATCCAAAAACATACCAAATTTTCAGAATTTTCTCATCATGTGCGATTTGGGATTCAACATCCTTAAAACATCTGCACTAGAAAAATCATATCACGTCATTCGCGAGCATTTTTTCTTAAAAAATATTTGAAAAATATTTAGAAGTATACTCTTTAAGGTGCAAGAAATGATTCATATTGAATCATCAGTTGAATCATTAAGCGCAATACTGACATCATAAGAAAAAAATAGGAAGTCGTCGAGGAAGTCAATATGAGATGTTTTCATGTGCATTTGGATACAGGATGGAAAATTTCTTTTAACTTTGATACTCAGTTTCAAACACGTTGATGAACGTACGATCAATCTTATTGAATAATGATACAGCAGAAGCTGAGTTTGATAACGAGCAGCGATGTATTCATTACAATAATAAGAACGTAAGAGATCAATTGAGATCGAATATTTTGCATTCTGATTAACATTTCAATATTGTATAAATTGCTGGTAAATTGAATCGAATCGCTTCTTTTGTGGTGGGGGAGAGGAGGCAAGGAGTCGGCTCGCGATGAATTTCATCGAGATAGTCTCTCGTCTGTGTCCAATTAGTTTGGTCCCTCCGGGGTAATGCATTATATACTTATTGACATAGCGTCGGGATTGTGTCTTCATGCGCACAGGTAGACCGACGAGGATTGTACATTCATCTACATATACACATATATGGGGCATTCTACGTCAAATCACGCGGTCATTGGCCTGACCCTCTCGGATTTTGATGTCCAATGAATTGTGCGTTTCATTTGGCCCAGAATATGACCTCAAATTTTTAGAAATGTTTATTTTATTTTTTAGGGGTTGCCCGATTAAAAATATCATTAAATTAAGGGGGTCGTCTAGTATGAATCCTGTTTTAACCAACAAACCATTAAAATAAAATAATTTATGAATTGTGTATTATTTTTATTAACATTTGAACAAACTTTGTGAATTTTTTGAAACGAATGATTAAATATAATCGGAGATACACCGCCCAACAGGAAAACATATAAAAAAAAGGTGCTCCACTGCTGCCATGAATCCATGATTCCGGCTGTTCTGCTTATCCGAAATAAAAAAACCAAACGCCATTTCAATTATGAGACTTGAGGCTCTACCGTGAACCAAGATAGAGTCAGAATTCCAAAAAAATAATTTTTTTATGCTTTAGAAAAAAAAATCGATTTTTCGCATTGAATATTTTTTCTAAAGCGTCAAAAAAATGATTTTTTTGGAATTCTGACTTTATCTTGGTTCACGGTAGAGCCTTAAGTCTCACAATTGGAATGGCGTTCGGTTTTTTGATTTCAGATAAGCAGAACGGTCGGAATTATGGCAGCAGTGGAGCACCTTTTTTTTAATATGTGTTCCTGTTGGGCGGTGTATCTCCGATTATATTTAATACAATCATTTCCAAAAATTCACAAAGTTTGTTCAAATGTTAATAAAAATGATACACAATTAATTAATTATTTTATTTTAATGGTTTGTCAAAAAAAAATCCCGAAAAAGAACATTAAAAAAACAGGTTCCACACTAGACGACCCCCTTAAGGGAAAACATAAAGAGGGGCCTTTTTCAAATTAATGAAATTTTTTTCACAGAAACTAGGGCCCAAAACATATTATTTCGTCGTAGTTCGATAAAGGGCCAAATATAATTACTATTTTTTTTTTTTCATTTTAATTTTTTATTTGTGGTTGAATCATCCGCTTTATTTCAGGTCATCGGGGCCCTAGTTTCTGTGAAAAAAATTTCAATAATTAAAAAAAGGTCCCTCTTTATGTTTTCCCTCGATTTCATGATTTTTTAGCTCGGGCAACCCCTAAAAAATGAAATGAAAAATTTCTAAAAATTTGAAGTCATATTTTGGGCCAAACGAAACCCACAATTCACTGGACATCAAATTCCGAGGGGGTCAGGCCGATGACCGCGTGATTTGACGTGGGATGCTCCATAAATATATATATATATATATATACGAAAAACAAGAGCCATTAGCAATTCTAAACGGTGACATGTTACAGTTGGTCATTAAGAACAAACGTAAATAATAATTATACGTCGGCGAACAATCGCAAGGCAGTCTGTGCGTATAATATACAAGTATATATGCTACAGGAGAAAAATATTTTTCCCCCATCTCTTCTTTGCACTGTCATCTACATGTTTCAAGCCATTCGAGCTTCATACTTATGCTCGCAGACACTGGCAAAAAGACTTGCGAATATCTGCTCCGCTGGGTGTCAGTGTCCAGTAAACGCAGTGGGCACTTTGGTGTAAAACGAACTCTGAATCTCTCCCAGTGAGCTCTTACGGTCAGCAAATTCTCTCTCTCTCTCTCTCTCTCTCTCTCTCTCTCTCTCTCTCTCTCTCTCTTTCTCTCTCTCTCTTGATTCCGAGGCTTTGCGCGAGCGTTAAATAAAGTAAAAGTTTAATGGCGCACATCCGTTGTTCTGATAGATATCTTAATGCGACCGGATTTTCAAGTCAAGCGCGGAGAGAGAAAGAGAGAGGGGAAGAGAAAAAGAAACGACAAAATGGAAGGAATAAATGCGATGAAGCGTGAGGGAGTATGCAAGAATAATACACTGATGGAGAGAGAAAGAGAGACAGAGAGAAAGAAAGAAAGATGATAATGAGAATGAAACGATGAAACTTTTCCGTGCTCACAATTCCGCGGATCGTTAAGTCCCCAACAAAAGTACCGTTTTCATTGGGACTCGCTCGCGATATTCATCCGAATTTTTTCAGGCAGAGCTTTCACAATAACCACAAATTTCACGTTGATTAAACAACTAAATTTGATTGAATTGTTTTTTTTTTCTTCAAACAAAAAAACGTATAATTAAAAAAATGACAGTGACAGATTTATGATTTTTGCACCAATTGGCCTTAGTTGGACGATCGATTGAATCTTTTCAGTACAGTTGAAGAAATTGTATTCCATCATTCGATTGATTGACATTGTAGAATTTTGTTCTCCATTTGACTACAAAAAGCTGTTGAACACGCGATCTCAATGAATTAACCTCCATGCAAATAAAATACAATTTGATTGAAACGACTGATCGATGCAAATGAAATGTATTCAAATCAAATCCATTAAGATCGCCTGTAAACTAATTTCTTTTCCATCTAATTCTGCGATCCCCGAGAGATATGTTTGAAAACAGGTTTCTTTGCTTCAGCATCTTCGAATGCACATTGGAGAGAAACCGCGATATTATAACTATTCGACAAAAGTATAACTCTGTCTCTCTCTCGCTCTCTCTTTCCTTTATCGGTGCATTCACGCGTACTCAAAGAATAATTATCTTCAGCGGTTTCAACTCCGTTGCATACTATATACGTACACGCGATTACATCGCATTTCGTATTCGTCTGATTATTTTTCTCTCGCGCGAGAAATCGTTATCTCTCTGCACTCTTTTGCATAGCGGCAACGCCGTTTTCGCCCGTTACACACACCCCTTTAAAGGATTTGCATATACATATGAGGCATTCCACGTCAAATCACGCGGTCATCGGCCTGACCCCCTCTGATTTTGATATCCAATCAATTGTGGATTTTGTTTGGCCCAAAAAATGACCTCAAATTTTTAGAATTTTTATTTCATTTTTTAGGGGATGCCCGAGCTAAAAAATCATTAAATTGAGGGAAAACATAAAGAGGGGCCTTTTTTAAATTAATGACAATTTTTTCACAGAAACTAGGGCCCAAAACAGATATTTTCGTCCTAGTTCGATAATGGGCCAAAAATAATTACTATTTTTGTTTGTATTTTAATTTTTTTTTATAATTTCTTATTTTGATTGTTTTTTGCTTCCTCATAAAGGAAGCTTTGTTTTCGTGGAAAAAAAATTTTTCGCGATTTTTATGCCAATATGTTCAAAATGTCCTTAAACATCGAGAAATCATATTTAGAAAAAATGTCCGGATGGATGTGTGTGTGTGTGTGTATTCTGAGTTTCAGATGTAAATAATTAATTACTCGAAAACGCTTCGAGATATCAAGCTAAAATTTGGCACTTGTCGAGCACGAATTGTTCTTCATTATGAAAATTATTGCAAATTATAACGGGTGTCCAGATTTTATCGGTTTTTTTTTGTTGCAAGAATGGCGTAAACGCTTTAACTTCCGCAATTTTCAAGATATTAGATATTATAAGGTTGTTTGGTATTGAATTTGGCGAAAATCCATCGAGGGATTAAAATTTTATGAAATTTTGAATTTTTTCAAAAATAGCGTAAACGCTCTAACTTGTGCAATTTTTAAGATATTGTATTGAAAGTTTGCACAGAGCTAATATAGCTATTGAGGTTTTTCGCTATTAAATTTGGCAAAAATCTATCGAGGGATGAAAATTTTATGAAATTTTGAATTTTTTGAAAAATAGTGCAAGCGCTTTAACTTGCACAATTTTCAATATATTTCACTGAAACTTTGTACAGAACTTTTATAGCTATCAAGGTTTGTTCGCTATCAAATTTGGCGAAAATCAATCGAATTTGCACATTGATTACAAATATTTTTCAATAGTTAACAAAGCATCCTTTATAAGGAAGCCAAATTTGATCGCCATACTGTGTGTTAAAGGAAGCTATGTGAACTATGGATAAAGATGAGGAAGCAATGTGCAAATTTCAATTTGCAATATTTTTGTAAAGAAAATAACAACAACGAAAATAGTTTTTCTAGTAAAACTTGATTTTTTCTCTTGGTTTAAGAGTGAAACGACAACATTTTTCGAAAATTTATTAGCTTCGACGACCCGAAATAAAACGGATGAATCAAACACAAATTAAAAAATGAAATTTAAAAAAATAGTGATTTTCTGTGAAAAAAATATCATTAATTTAAAAAAGGCCCCTCTTTATGTTGTCCCTCAATTTTATGATTTTTTAGTTCGGGCAACCCATAAAAAATGAAATAAAAATTTCTAAAAATTGGAGGTCATACTTTGGGTCAAACGAAACCCACGATTCAATGGACATCAAAATCCGAGGGGGTCAGGCTGATGACCGCGTGATTTGACGTGGAATGTCCCATATATAGATATTTATACACGTATTAATGGGCACTTGTGTGAGTGAAAAGATCTCGCGGGTTGTGCTCTGTTGCCGATGGTTAGCCGCGGTCGCAAGGGAGAGGAAGGGAGAATGATCCTTTCGCGGACGCGCCAACGAGAGTCCCCATTCATGTTCGCTATCGCTCACGCGGACGAGATGACGTGATACACGGCGATGCACCGTATATATCTAGCCTATCTCACGTGCACCCTGGCGTTTTCTCACCTTTTCTTCTTTGGCTATCTTTATATATATATATATGCAATTATGTCTCACAGTTTCTCTCACTATCTGTGTCTCGCTCTCTGTCTCGTTCTTCTCGCCCAATCTCTCACGCAAAACGCATTACGAGAAATTAGCGACGATTGCGAGGAAACGAGCGTGAATAATATTTTTAAGCAGGTAATACGGTACAAAGATTGAAAGACTCGGCGATTTGACAAGGTCAATGACCGCAGAAGCATTTTTACAGATTATGAATAAATTATGTTATCATTTTATGGTACCGTCGTTGTGGTATCATTCCCATTTGTACTAGCATTCAATAACTTGTTTTTATTTTTTAAAGGGTATTTTCATCCCGCTAACATTTTTTTTTGTGGAGAATTAATTTCGTTTATAGCAACTCATTTTCTCAATTGATGAATAATAATCCTATTCTATTTGTAGGGGTGGGCAAAGTTAATCCAAAAGTTAATTTCGTTAATCGTTAATTAGTTACGCAAAAAGTTAACTTCGACAATCGTTAGAGCGTTAACTTTTTGTAAATTTAAGGCAAGTCAAAGGTATCCGTTAAAAGTTAACCACTCAGAAGTAGATATTCGTAACTGGTTGTGTTTTAAGTATTATATATTAAAGATAATACACAGGTACATAAAACAATTGGTAGATTAAGTATTAGATGGAACTTAAGATCGTACTTAAGTTCCAATTTAAGATGAATCGTAAGTTGAACTAAAGTGCCATCATAAGTTCATACTTAAGTTCAAACTTTAGTGCAAACTTCTGATCGATCTTAAGTTCAAATTTAAATTTGATTTGAAGTTCGAACTTAAGATCCATCTTGAGCTTAAACTTAAGTTTGACCGTACTTAATTATTTTCACAACTAATTTAAAATAACACGGTTGAGGGAGGTGATGAAAGAAGTTTGATTGAACTTAAGTTCATGCTCAAGATGGATCTCAAGATCAAACCTCGAACCCAATTTAAGTTTGAACTTAAGATCGATTTGATGTTCGCATTAAAGTTTGAACATAAGTATAAACTTATAATGATATTTAAGTTCAAACTTAAGATTCATCTTAAATTTGAACTCAAGTTCGAACTAAAATTCAAATTTGAGTTCAATAGAAAGTTTGATCTCAAGAACTTAAAATTCGGGCCTAAGTATTTGGTATTTTTATGTAAAATATTTCTTCAATAAAAATGACGAATTCATTGTCAAAAATCATTGTTTTTCATTTAATTTCATGTACAATGTATAAAATATTATTGTTTCTTTTATCAAAATTATGTCAAAGCTGCATTTACGATGTGGATCTTTGACATGTTGCATTTCAATGCCTCTCCAAAGTAGCCCCACACTCGGGGTTACTTTGGCTATTTTTTTTCTAAATCTATAAAATTGTGAGGGTCTAGTGGGGTTTGCTATTGTTATACATTTTATAGCCAAAGGACACATTGTTCTGTTCGAGCAAAAAAACATAATTTTGGACGTTTAAAAAAAGTTACGACCAAAAAACTTCCGAAACACCAACAAAGTAGCCCCGTTTTACGGTACCACCCACACGGAAATATAATATACCGGAAAATATATTTTTCGATATACGTAAAAATATATTTAAAATATATTTGAAGTGTACATTATATATTCTAAATACATTTTAGATGTATCTAAAATATTTATGAGATATATATTAAATATATAATATGTATATTCCATATAAGAAATATACTCAAAAATATATTCGTGATAAGTACATTTTCTGCAGAAAATATTTCTTTGAAATATATATTCAATATATTTTAGATATATGATTATTGTGCATAAAAATATATTTTTTGATATACAGTACTGAGCAATTGAAGTGGGATTTTTTTGAGAGCCTGTATTATTGCAAAAAAAAATCGAATTTGAAAAAACCTCGATACATGGTAGATCGGAAATTTCATCAGCTTTCGATTGCGACCACGCTCGTCGCGATCGGTCAAGAATTGCGGGCGTGGGAGGCAAAAAGGTGGGGGAGTGCAAAATCGGGCCTTCCGCGAGTGTCGGGATTTTAGGGTTGCGAGTGCCCCAGAGGCTCTGTGCGGTATCAAACGAAAGGGTATCACTCAGAGATGAAAAAAAGTTGCATTAGAATCGAATCCCCCACCCCCCGGGGGAGGGGTGGTGCCAAAAGGGTGAAACGGTATGTTGGGCATAATGAGAAAAGGGTTCGTCCAATCGGGTTAATTTTTTTTCGAGAATCATTTTTTTTGAGTACTCCGTGACCCTGTGAAAAAAAACCTGAGAAAAACCGCCCCTGAAATGAAAATTCACGTGTCCCGCCGGAACACATTTTCATTCGCGAGCATTTTTTGCATCGAAAAACTCGACAAAAAATGTTTTCAATTACGCCTCTTTAAAAAAGACATTTCAACGAATGAAGGCGTATTTTTTTCATATTTTTCCTATGCCTGGTTCATCTCAACGAGGCATTTGAAAAACGCGTTGCGAATCGGGATTCTTTCGATGGTCGTGGCTTTCCACAATGGATGAGTACCACTGTTGAGGCTGTTTTCGATCAGTCGTATTCCCATCCCCACCATTTTTTCACGAGCCAATCAAAAGACTTCATGGGACTTAGAATATTTTCGATATCTCGTGTTCGTCCTGGAGCGCGTACCATGGAGAGAGACTCCCGTGTCGCTATCCAGAACTTGGAATATTTTTGCGACAAAATTTTGCTTCCTCCCGCCAATCGAGCAAATTTTTGGCGTATTTTGCGAAACTTTTAGTTTTATTAGGCGTAAAGTAACGCAGATTTATATGCAATAAATTACAATACGTTTTTAAAACGTAGATTTATTTGCATGATGAAAAAATAAAGAAATTTCTTTTTCCTTGATTATTTTTCAGGTAAAAATGCATGATGGCATGATTATTAATTGTATTGCAAACAAGAATGTTCAAACGTTAAAAAAAATTAGTAGCCCTGAAAAGGACCGTTTATTTTTTCTTTCTCGTTTTCATCGAGTTGATTTGCAAAATTTTCAATAACTCGGGGATCGAATTTTTCTATAAAAATGTTCGATACCTGGCGCGAAGTGGAAGAGTGCGATCAAAAAATAATTCTCGCAGCATACCGTGCTCGTCTCGAAATTTCTTTTTTTTTTTTATCTTCATCGAGCATAGAGTTTTCCCAAGTACAAAATAATGTTTGGCACTGAAAAAAGCCATTGCATTTTATTAAATTCGATCGCGTCGATCCACAAAATTCATAAAGTCGTCATCGCCGGTCTGAATGTGCTGAAAAAAACATAAATTTGGAATACCTAAAAACATCCATTTTTATCTGCGGAGAGTTGTATTACGTTGAAAAATTTTGATGGCTCTGAAAAGGGCCGATTTTTATCTCGGGGCGTCGTGGCATCGAGTTTTGAGATGAATCTATCGCTGATTCATTTCACGTGGAGTGGGGAGAGAGATGCGGACACGTCAGGCAGCGCGAGGCGACTGGAACAAGAGCCGTGCGCGCCAAGGCCTTATATACACTAAAGCCAAGCGGTGGCGCATCCTGATTGGTCCGTGAAGCTAGAAAGGGGATGGCTGTGCGTACCGAGCCTCTGATTGGCCAGATGACAAACTCCAGCATGTCTTTTGCCTATTCTTGCGAAATCAAAGATTTTTAAGGATTTAGCAAATTTTCGCGACAAAATTTTGCTTCCTCGCGCCAATCGAGCGACTTTGGCGTATTTCACGAAACTTTTCGTTCATTTGACGTAAAGTAAAGAACAATTCTATGCAATAAATTACAATATGTTTGTACAACGCAGATTTGCATGTTCAAAAAATTGAAAAATTTCTTTTTTCCTGATTTTTTTTGGTCAAATTTTATGATAGCATGATTATTTATTTTATTGCAAACAAGAATGTGCAAACGTTGAAAAGAATTGGTAGCCCTGAAAAGGGCCGTTAATTTTTTCTTCGTTGTTTTCATTGAGTTCATTTGCAGAAAGTTTAATCACCGAGTTATTTCGATACCTTCCACGAAGTGGAAAAGTATCGAAAAATTCAATCACAGAGTTCTTGAACTTTCTGCAAATGAACTCAATGAAAACAACAAAGAAAAAATTAACGGCCCTTTTCAGGGCTACCAATTCTTTTCAACGTTTGCACATTCTTGTTTGCAATAAAATAAATAATCATAGCATCATAAAATTTGGGCAAAAAAAAACAGGAAAAAAGAAATTTTTTAATTTTTAGAACATGCAAATCTGCGTTGTATCAACATATTGTAATTTATTGCATATAGAATTATTCTTTACTTCACGCTAAATGAACGAAAAGTTTCGTGAAATACGTCAAAGTCGCTCGATTGGCGCGAGGAAGCAAAATTTTGTCGCGAAAATTTGCCAAGTCCTTAAAAATCTTTGATTTCGGAAGAATAGGCAAAAGACATGCTGGAGCTTGTCATCTGACCAATCAGAGGCTCGGTACGCACAGCCATCCCCTTCCTAGCTTCACGGGCCAATCAGAATGCGCCACCGCTTGGCTTTAGTGTATATAAAGCCGTGGCGCGCATGGCTCTTGCTCCAGTCGCCTCTCGCTGCCCGACGTGTGCGCATCTCTCTCCCCACTCTACGTTAATTGAATCAGCGTTGGATCATCTCGCAATTCGATGCCTCGAAATGAAAATCGGCCCTTTTCAGAGCCATCAAAAGTTTTCAACGGAATACAACTGCCTGCAGTCAAAAATTGATGTTTTTAGGTATTCCAAATTTATGTTTTCATGTTTTTTTCAGCACATTCAGAGCGACGGCGACGACTTTACGGATTTTGTGGATCGACGCGATCGAATTTAATAAAATGCAATGGCTCTTTCCAGTGCCAAAAATTATTTTGTACTTGGAAAACTCTATGCTCGATGAAAGAAAAAAAAAATCGAGACGTGCACGGTATGCTGCGAGAATTATTTTTTGCTTGCACTCTCTTCCACTTCGCGCGAGGTATCGAACATTTTTATAGAAAAATTCGATCCCCGAGTTATTAAAAATTTTGAAAATCAACTCGATGAAAACGAGAAAGATAAAATAAATGGTCCTTTTCAGGGCTACTAATTTTTTTCAACGTTTGAACATTCTTGTTTGCAATACAATCAATAATCATGCCATCATGCATTTTTACCTGAAAAATAATCAGGGAAAAAGAAATGTCTTTATTTTATCATCATGCAAATAAATCTACGTTTCAAAAACGTATTGTAATTTATTGCATATAAATCTTCATTACTTTATGACTAATAAAACTAAAAGTTTCGCAAAATACGCCAAAAGGTCGCTCGATTGGCGGGAGGAAGCAAAATTTTGTCGCAAAAATATTCCAAGTTCTGGATATCGACACAGGAGTCTCTCTCCATGGTACGCGCTCCAGGACGAACACGAGATATCGAAAATATTCTAAGTCCCATGAAGTCTTTTGATTGGCTCGTGAAAAAATGGTGGGGATGGGAATACGACTGATCGAAAACAGCCTCAACAGTGGTACTCATCCATTGTGGAAAGCCACGACCATCGAAAGAATCTCGATTCGCAACGCGTTTTTCAAATGCCTCGTTGAGATGAACCAGGCATAGGAAAAATATGAAAAAAATACGACTTCATTCGTTGAAATGTCTTTTTTAATGAGGCGTAATTGAAAAAATTTTTTGTCGAGTTTTTCGATGCAAAAAATGCTCGCGAATGAAAATGTGTTCCAGCGGGACACGTGAATTTTCATTTCAGGGGCGGTTTTTCTCAGGTTTTTTTTCACAGGGTCACGGAGTACTCAAAAAAAATGATTCTCGAAAAAAAATTAACCCGATTGGACGAACCCTTTTCTCATTATGCCCAACATACCGTTTCACCCTTTTGGCACCACCCCTCCCTCGGGGGGTGGGGGATTCGATTCTAATGAAACTTTTTTTAATCTCTGAGTGATACCCTTTCGTTTGATACCGCACAGAGCCTCTGGGGCACTCGCAACCCTAAAATCCCGACACTCGCGGGAGGCCTGATTTTGCACTCCCCCACCTTTTTGCCTCCCACGCCCGCAATTCTTGACCGATCGCGACGAACATGGTTGCAATCGAAAGCTGATGAAATTTCCGATCTACCATGTATCAAGGTTTTTCCAAATTCGATTTTTTTTTGCAAAAATACAGGCTCTCAAAAAAATCCCACTTCAATTGCTCAGTACTGTATGTAAAAACACATATTGTGTATATGTAAACATATATTAAAATTATATCGAAAATATATAAAACGTACACTCAATATATATGTTTGATGCATTTAGTATATATCTTAAATATATTTTTTACATATATATTGTGTATATTTAAACACCAATTAAAAATGTATCTAAAATATATAGAACATGCACTCAATATATATGTTTGATATATTTAGTATATATCTTCAATACATTTTTTTTATTATATTGTAGTATTTTTAAATGGATTAAAAATATACCTAAAATCATATTTGTAATACATACATTTTCGGACAAAATATACTTAATATATCCAAAAATATATATTCCGTAATATTTGCCGATATATTTTATTTCCATGTGGACAATCCGCCAAATAGATTTGGAGCAAGAAAAATAGAAAATACTTCAGGCAAGACAAAGCGATTACATACTGATGAGAATTTTGTTTACAAAGTATCGAGATAGGTGCAATGATGAAGATAAACAATGAATTGATAAAACTAGAATCATGCGAAGTCCAGAGCAATCCTCGCTCTAATCAATGCAGTGTGTTTTACGATTCGCATGAGGTGCCAATAACCGTGCTCTTTACCAGATAAGGTTATGCATAGGTGCACGAGGGAAGGTGTGAGACGATGGTACCCGGGAAGGGAATCGTGTGCGTATGAGAAAACGAACGTGAGCATGATAAGCTCTCTGGTCTCTCGATCTTGCGGTAAACACGCTCGTGTCTCTATCCATTAAAGCCCGAGAAACACGCGACTTGCGACTCGAATTCACGCGACTTACGCCCTTTTGTCTGTCATTCTGTTGGACGTGTACTCGAAGAATTATCTTGGCGTTCAATCGAACGAATAGTACAAGCGCCACTATAAGTTACAGTGCATTAACGATGGGCTGGGAGGAAGAGAAGAAGAGAGAAGAGAGAGCCCGATGTCGCTCGATCAGAAATCCTGGCACGATGAGGATGCATTCGAGAGTTTTGTTCGCACGATATGCTCCGATGCTCTCTGTTGCACATTCTGCCCTATCTATAATAAACCATGCAAGGAATTTTTATAATTTTCCACTTCGCCGCTTTCTCCCCTTCGACTTCCAACCTTCAGTCAATGTTACACCATTTCGATTTAATCAAATGCATTATTCGTGACATTTCCTGATGTCGCGCTGAATTATTATTGCCTCGAGATACCTCAATCGTACTCACGCTGTGCATAACATATTTGCTTGTTTTGGGAGATGGGTTCATCGCCTCCTCTTTATTTTTACTCGTTGACAAATTCTCTGTGAGCAAGTCACCAATGTTGGCTTCCTAATAGAGGAATACATGGAAATTATGATAAAGATGTACAAATTTTAAAATGGACGATTTTCTTACCACTCAATGAAATTTAACCTGTTTAGGTACATTTTTGAATCTGATATCGTTAAGAACTAAAGAATTTTCAGATTTTTCGTCAATTTCTGATTAAAAAAAAAAAGATCTCAAACGTTTTGCTTAGCGCAGATTCTAAGTTATTTGTTGAGCTTATAACTTATAACTTATTTAATTTTCCGTTTTTTTCTTACTTTTTTTGTTTATTGTCAAAGTGTTAATAAACATATTTAAAAAAAAGAATGGTAAAAACATTTTTTGTTTTCGTTTTATCGAGCTTGACAAAACGCTCAAAACGTATGGCAGATACCGCCTTGACTGAGCATTCATAAAAAATCTTACTTCTTTGAGCAATTTCCATGATATTTAGTGCCGAACATTTTTACACGTGAAAGTAATCACAAAATGAACGCCGGATTTTTTAATTATTCAAACTTTTATAAAATTTCACAGTCTCAATCGATTTTTAATTTTATAAAAGTTTACATAATTAAAAAATTGAGCGTTAATTTTGTGAATACTTTGAAGTGTAAAAATGTTTGGCACTAAATGTCATAAAAATTAAGTTTGAAATAGTGTAAAATACTTTGAGTTAAAAAAATGTTTTTTTACCAAAATTCAAAAATGTATCTGTTTAAAATAAAAAAAACACCATCCTGAACATTTCAGGATCTTTGAAGATCAGTACAAGGTATTATATAAAAAAAAATTTACCACAAATTTAATGTCGATCGCGGATTTGCACGATTCTTAAAAATTCAAAATTCTCCGAATTCATCATTTTTCTAAATTTTTTTTCGGCATATTTTTGTTTCGTAGCCACAAGTATACTCTTCGAGACGAACCTAGAAAAATCTTTTCGTAGTAACTACCATAGTTTTCGAGATATTTAAAAAATAAACTTGAAAGATTTAAAAAATTGTGAAATTTTCAATCTTGCATAACTTTCGAACAAAATTTTTTTAAAAATTTTTCCTTTGGCAGAACTTCATTTTATTAAAAAAGAAAACTTCTGACCAAATTTCATTGAAATTGAAAGGGGTCAATTCCAACTCTTGGCCGATTTGACGTGGAATGACCCAGATGTATCTCCGTAAATTATTGGAATTAAAAAATGTCTTTCCGAGGATATATTCTTAAAGGTCCAAGCTCTAAACTATGAAAACAATTAATTTTTTCAAAACTCTATACCAGAATTCCGCCTTAAGGTTGTTTAGAAGCTATGAAACCTTTGAATGTTAATTGTTCAATAAATAGCTTCTCAATCGTAGTGCAATTTTTACACGACCTCCTCAATACTTCATGTAAGAACATACCAAATTTTCAGAATTCTATCATCATTATTTCAACCTCCTTAAGGGTTAAAATAAAAAATGATGAGAAAATTCTGAAAATTTGGTATGTTTTTGTATGAGGTATTTAAGAGGTCGTGTAAAAATTTCACGACGATTAGGAAGCTCGTTATTAAGAAATTAACATTTTGTTAAAATAAAAAATGATGAGAAAATTCTGAAAATTTGGTATGTTTTTGTATGAGGTATTTAAGAGGTCGTGTAAAAATTTCACGACGATTAGGAAGCTCGTTATTAAGAAATTATCATTTTGTTAAAAACAATTTTTTAAACAAATAAAAAAAATATTTATCAATCAACTTCGTTTTCTTTCCGTTGCTTTCAGTATATTGTGGATATTAAAAAATTAAGGTAAAAAAAAAAAACGAGATTTGCTTCTAAACAACCTTAAGAGAAAAAGTCTGCAGCATTTGTATTTCGGACTAATGGACACTGGCCGAACAAGTTTGATAGTGTGAGACAGGGTATTAGAAAATATCCATATGAGGTAAGTGCGATTTCCGTGATACATGCTGGTTCAGCGCCAGTGTCCAGTTTGCGAATAACACCGGCAAGGAGTCAAATAAAAGCAACGAGAGAAAAGGGTACTTTCGTTCCTGACACTCTGATGTTGGTGGTGCAGGTTGGCAAACGCTGCTGCTATTGCTGCAGGTGAGTTATATTCGCATTCTGGCTTTGCCACGAGCGAGAGACGAGCCCCGGTCCCAAGACCCCAAGGTAACACGCGCGCCAGTGTTTGTGTGTGTGTGTGTGTGTGTGTGTGTGTGTTAGTGTGTGTATCCCCGCTTTATTCCAGTTTAAACGGTCCGTCAAAGTCACCATTACCATTTCGTGTTTCACGCGAACCATTTATTTATGCTACGGACCACCGGTTATTTATAGCCGTCAATTAATTATCGCTGAATAATGAGCACACATCCGTGGAATACATTAGTCTGTGAAATCGCCCCATTCTTATACACCAGGGCGAGACCCCTCTCCATCTCTTTCTACATATATCCCTGGGACGTCTTTCTCTCTCTCTCGCTCTCTCAACCAAATGCCTGCTTATTATATCTTTCGCTATATCTTTCTCTCAATTTCTCTCTTCCACCTTCTTATTACTCCCGTCTCGATGCTCGTTTCGTATATTTTTCCGATTTTTTTCCCCCACTCGACATCTTCCATCGATATCGAAAGTTGCTTGGATCTTCTGGCGCACAGAGAGCCCAACTGCTCATTGGCAAGTACCATTTTTGATAATCGATTTCAAGTAGCCATTTCGCCGACCGTAATACGCTGCGATATAAATGTGGTCCCTCGATTGGAAAATCAAGTCGAAGATGAAAATATTCTTCGATGAGTGACCTTGTAGTGTAATTGATAGTTCTTTTTGGTACTATAGATGATAATTCTTTGATTACAGCCCTTTTATTAAAAAACCCATAAAATGGGCACACAAGGAATCAACAATGTCTCAAGGAATCAGATTTTTCAGCAGCTCATCTTTGTTCAACATTAAAACTATTTGAATTCATTGTGAAGTCAATTATGTGAGGGTTGTGTCGACTGATTCGTGGAATAAATAGGCAAATAAATCTATAAAGAACCAAGAAAATTTCCACGTAATCCATCTGCTGTCCTTTTGCCAACGGAGCCGATATTCTTCTGCGTACACGATTCCTGAAATTTTTTTTCAAATCGACGAGATGGTTCAAAACGAGCCCATGCACAAAGGTTCGAGAAACCTGCTGTTTTTAATTTGAATAAACCGGCGTTAAGAAATGACTACATTGATAGCTCTCGCCTTTAATATAGTATACAATACAGAAATATACAAGTATGTATATGGGGCATTCCATCTCAAATTGAACAGTTTGAAAGACTTTTTTTTTATTTCCTCAAATTTTTAATAACTTGTTCAAAAGATATTAAATTAACAAAAAATCCGCTCTTTTTTGATATTTCGGTCATAACTTCTTTAATAATGGTCCAAATTAAAAGTTTGTTTTTTCAAAATTGTTTTTTTATGGCCTTTTCAGAAAAAAATACAACAAAAATATTCGACGTGTTTTTGAATGAGTTTTTTGAGTTTTTATCTTTGAATCGCGTTTTTAAAAGTGAACGTCAATTTTGATTTTTTTTTTCAATTTTTTGTTTCAAACATCTATCTGTTCAACCATTTTTAAGACTAGTCCGATCGTGGGATCTCAATAACTACTATTTTTTTCGATTTTTGAAAATTAAAAAAAAAATTTTTTTAATAAATTATTATGAATACCAATTTTTGTTATGGTATAGTATTTTTTTCAATATTTAGAATTTATTTTGACACTTTTTTTTATTGATAACAGGTTCTTAAAATTAATAATTAATCGTTAAGTCTGTTTATGAACAATAATAACAACAGTTTTTATTTATTCACGTTTTTTTTTGAAAACCTTACACATACGATTATTTCCTGACTTAGATATTCCTTTGCCAATACCTTTCCGTTGCTCATTGGAATAATTGAATGGTATTTTTGTGTCCCCCTGTGATTGACTTCGCAGTATTTTATCGCAAATAAAATCTTTCTTTTGCATCTGAATAATGTGTCTCATGTGAAAATTAGACAGCAATATTCGGTAGACTATTTAGGTTCAATGTCCACTCACACAATTCTTGAACCGTTGTTATTTGCTCATCGATTAATTATTAATTTTTAAAATCTGTTAATAATGAAAAAGTATCCAAATTAATTCAAAATGATTAAAAAAATACTATACAGTAACAAACATTGGTATTCATAATAATTTATTGAAAAAAAAAAATTTAATTTTCAAAAATCTAAAAAAAAAGTAGTTATTGAGACTCCACGATCGAACTAGTCTTAAAAATTGTTGAATAGATAGATGTTTGAAACAAAAAATTAAAAAAAAATCAAAAACGACATTCACTTTTAAAAACGCGATTTAACGTTTTAAACTCAAAAAACTCATTCAAAAACACGTCGAATATTTTTTTTGTATTTTTTTCTGAAAAGATCATGAAAAACAAAAATGTTGAAAGAATAAACTTTTAATTTGGACCATTATTAAAGGAGTTATGACCAAAATACCAAAAAAAGAGCGGATTTTTTGTTAATTCAATATCTTTTGAACGGGTAATCAAAAAAATCCCAAAATTTAACAGGAAGGGTCTTTTGATGGGTACTCAAAAATATAAAAAATTGAGAAAAAAAAAGTTTTTCAAAGTCCGATTGGGGACGGAATGCCCCATATACGTATGTTGTACGAGTACGCGGAGCAAATTTCTTCGCTGTCGAATAATTATGAACGGCGCGTCCCCGGGGTCTCTCCGCTCTTACAATAATAACCGCGCGAGTGTACCGTGGGTTTCCGTTCTGCAATACGTGGGCAATAATAAGGGAATAAAAAATTTTGTGCATAACGAATGCCGGGATTGCGTGGCGTCAGGCCATTCGTAATACACGTTCCCTTGGCTCCGAGTTGCTACCAGACTCTCCAAGCCCTATATCAATCGCTCGGGTAATGGTATGAAAGAACCCGGCAAGCGAGAGAAAGAGAGGGAAAGAGATAGAGCACACTTGTATCGCATATATGAGAGATTAAACGAATGAAGAAAAATGAAGAAAAAATAATGTGACATTCGGAGCAAAAGAGAGGGAGAAGGATAGAGCACCATACAAGGCATCTTCCATACACATATATATTTATTTGAAGGATATTAAGAACAGATATCGCCGTGAATCCTTCTCGTTTCGCAGAAGCTCTGATATCCCGCGAATTCTCGCGAAAAGAGTAATCAGTGAATTCTCAATCACGGTGTCAACCATATCGGCAACTGCAAGACTGCGGAGTATCTTCCTTCATGACAAATGAGATTGAACCAGTATTTTTTATATCAACTTTACATTTGTCGATTAATGTTAAATGTATTCGGTTGTCATAATGTACAATGCATTTCATGGTGTAAAATCATGGTACGTTGGGATAAATAGTTTTTGTCGATTATAAACCGTCGGGCTTTCCCCGTGTAGAAATTTTGGTAGGGAAAAACTTCTGCCCCTGACTTGCCCTCCCTAACTAATGTAGGGAAATGATCCGCTCATCCTAACAGGCCCTGTTTAGCCATGTAACACCTGGCTGGCCATTTTCGGATCCGGCGATCATGATCAGGCCCCTATGACGATATGACCCGGCCCTAGCAGATCTTGATCAGGCCCCTAAGATTTTTAGAATCATGCCCTTAAAGGCCCTGATCACGGTCGCGATCATACACCGAAGCGCTTTTTGAACAATTCGTTTTTACGAGGTACTCCTTTTTCAATGTATGCATCTTATTATTTATTTCGAGGCAACCCTTTCTTAGGGTACACTTTTCTTTTGGCAATCCTCGAAGAGAATATTAGATTCCGAGTGAACGGAAATTCTCTACGAGAATTAAATAAATAAGTACAATTACATAAGACGGCAGGAACTCCTTGTACGGATTCTTCCGACATCGACTTCTGCTAACATCCGTGCTCGCACCCGTCTATATAAGCATACTGAACACATTATCCGTATGCGAGTTCAACGGTTGCTGTCCTGCGCCATCTCGCGTCAAGTCTCGGAACTAACGCGATGCGGTTCGTCGTGATAATAATAATAATCCTCTGCCTACGTAACGAACTTGTGACAGGCGCACAATTGCTTGTTATTCTCGCGGGATAAAAGTAAATAATAATTAAATAATAATAATAATAATAATAATAATAATAATAATAATAAACGAGGCAATGATTGTTAATTTATTATTATTGTTATTACTATTATTGTTATTTATTATTATTATTATTATTATTATTATTATTATTATTATTATTATTATTATTATTATTATTATTATTATACTACTGAAAGCCGATATACAAATAATTTTATTTTAATAAATACTCAGGGCAATCCAATTAGTTTTCACATCAGAGCCCTGCCAAGGTAATAAAATAAAAATATGTTTTGCTTAAAAGTGTAAAAATAACGTCGTCGGAAACTGTTCATATTCTGATCGTGCAGGGCACTGGTAATAAGTGATTATTTCAATGTAATAACTAGGGACCAGGTCGTTAAGTTCCATGTCAGGGCCCTGCCAGGAAAATCGGATCAGGCAGGGCGGATCAGGGGCAAGAATCAACTAATGGTTGCCCTATCACATTTCTACACGGGTCCTTTTAAATAAGTTGCCAACGTCGAAAGTGCGAAATATCTATAAGTATGAAAATTTGTTTACAAACATTTAAAAACATTCATGCTAAATATTAGCGTACGCCAATCGGCTGAATCGTTCAATGGGGAGAAACGTTGCATATACTAAAGTAAAACATAAACAAGAAAAATTTCGAAAAATGATGGTTCTCGTACGAGAAGAATCATGGAACGATTGCTGCTCTCTACTTTCTTGCTAAGGCTCGAATGTCAAGTTCTTAAGATCTATCTTAAGATCAAACTTTCCGCATTGAACTCAAGTTGGAACTCCAGATCGATCTTAAGTTCATATACTTAAACTTGGTTTGACGTTTGATCTTAAGATCCATCTTGAGCTTGAACTTAAGTTCGATCAAACTTCTTTCATCACCTCTCTCGACACT
This sequence comes from Alloplasta piceator, assembly GCA_946863875.1. NCBI lineage: Eukaryota > Metazoa > Arthropoda > Insecta > Hymenoptera > Ichneumonidae > Alloplasta > Alloplasta piceator. The sequence continues at coordinate 11,109,776 of OX333072.1, read as the reverse complement.
ATTTTTTGACATTAGTTGTCAAAATAATTAAGTTCGATCGAACTTAAGTTTAAGCTCAAGATGGATCTTAAGTTCAAACTTCAAACCAAATTTATGTTTGAACTTCAGATCGATCTGCAGTCTGCACTAAAGTTTAAACTTAATTATGAACTTATAATGACACTTGAGTTCGATCTTAAGTTCCAACTTCAGTTCAATGGAAAGTTTGATCTTAAGTTCGATCTTAAAATAGATCTTAAGTTTTAAAAATTCGGACATAAGAAAGTCTTTTTTTTTTTATAAACTTTTTTTTCAAGATTTTCAGGCTCAGAGAGAAAGGGCAGGAATTCGTTTTCAAATACTTGCTCCAAATGTTGGTACATTTGTTTGAGGTTTCCCAAAAGTTATAGTTTATAGGATATTATACATAGTAGAAAAAAAGAGCAACAAAAATTTATAAAAATTATTGTTTTGTCATACGCAATCGATCAAAATATTTTGTGATTCCGAAATTCCTTAAAATCTGGTTTTCGTTGAATTTCGACGTTGATGCGGTCGTAAAAAGAATATCGTTCAGGCTTCGATCTATACAAGATCATCCCGCGCAGAAATTGTGGTTGGGATCCAGCTGGATTCCGGTAATTCGTCCTAATCACAGATCAGGCTTCTTCTCGAAATCGGACCAGATTCCATGACCGGAATGAAACGTTTGTAAAATGGAATCCAGCAGGGATTCCCGAATGGATCCCTGACTGGGTCCAGGACGGATCTTATTAGATGCCTTGAATGATCCATAGCGGATTATTGGAGAATCCTAAGGATCGTTAAATGAATTATATTTTTTTTTAAATGGGCACTTTTTAGGAAGGTACCTGAGTTACACACATTGTCTTTATTCATGACTAAAACATTGTGCGAACGTGTGTTGTCCAAATGACTTGCTGACGCGCTCCCTATAATCAGTCGCAAATAATGTCATCACAAAAAATAAGAAATCAAAAATACATGGTTTCAGCTTTATATTAAAGGATTAACCTGGGGCTCACCAGAGATCTAGCAACGACTCCCTTACTGGGATATCCCTAAAAAAATCCTGATCGACATTTTACATCAGGAAACTGGAAGCAAATTGTTGCACGGAAATACTCATTTGCAGATTTCCCCAACAAATCCCGATCAAGATTTAATCGACATATGAATTTTTAGATTGCCGGTTAGCGTTAATAAGCACACCACTGGGGTATAATAAGGGTTAATGAAGACCCACCACGGATCTAGCAAGGACTCCCCTTTTAGGGCATCCCTAACAAACCCCAATCGGGATTTTACTGGAAACTGGGATACCTCAACGAATTTCTGCACGGAATACTTTTAGAGAATAGGTATTGAAAAATCTCAATGACATTTGCAATCGCAAATTAAGGCGCTTCTTGCTTACCCGCCTCCTTGTGCGTATATAATAGTTATGGCACACATTTGCGTGTGCATACGCAAAACGTTTGCTGCAATATTAACGTCCTCGATGGACAATGCCGTACACACGGCGCAATTCGCTTCTCTTCTCTTCCTCGTGCTCGTCTTCGTCCTTTTTTTTCCTCCTCTTTTATTTCCACCATATGTGTGTTAACCTCGGTAGTATAACATAACCGGTAATTGGTATACATGCGACCCGGAAGCGGCTCGTTTGTCAGTGACAAATCGACTTACCATATTAGAGTTACAATCGCTTGTCAGTTTAATAAAATATGCGCGTTAAACACGAGACAATAGCGCGCAAGAAAGAGAGAGACAGAGAGAGGGACAGAGAAGGAGAACAGAAAATTGTGCGGCGGTACGTAACTTGGCTAACTAACCGAGCATGCACACGTCATTGGATGCGTATGGGGTACCTTAAATTGGCCATAATCGAGTGGGATCCGGTATACCCACTATCTGCTCGTATAATCTATATCATATATGTATTCGTGTGTGCTACTTGCGGGGATTCTTTTTTCCATTCATACAACAACAATAACACCTCTGCTAATGATAATCACTGAAGGAAAGAAAAATCAGAGCATTGAAACGAAAAAGGCATTGCTTGATAGAATTTCATTTCACCATTCATTTTCATGCACGACTGAAGACTTTTAAAAAACGACAAAACCCTCAGTTAAAAAAGAATAGGGGTTGTATGGGTTTGATGATTTCGAAAAATCCACTGTTGCTATTTTTTTTATCAAATAATACAATGTGCCTCGAATATTTTCCCTAAGTCTCAAATTAATCGGCGTTAAAGCCTAGAAGACAGAGAGAAAGTAGACATTTATTAGGCAGAGTAGAGAGTTTAGACATTTATTAGGCTAGACCAGCTGGGAACCGGAAACTTTATTCGCTTTTTTCTAAAAACACTATTTTTGAAGTCGATGGACACGATTTTTTCAAAACTAATGCACCAATCTTATTGATATGTTGCACACTTCTTTGAAGTAGGATTCTGGATAGGATTCCAAAAGATCTGGGAAAAACGTTTTTTTAAACGAAAATTCATAAAAATGTTAAGGTTTTATGGAAATTATTGGTAGATTTGTATTCAGTGAGAAAAAATACATCGACATGGAGTTCAAAAAAAAAATGTTTATTTTCGCATTTTTGCCAAAATTGAGTCGCTTCAGTAAAATGGCTGAGATTTTTTTCCAAAATACAATTTCGGCTTTTACCATGCAATTATTCTCTTCACGATAGTTGTAGCTTCAAAACTCCGCTTGGTTCATCCGATTCTGATGATTTTCCGATTTTTGGCAGATTTTTAAAGTTCGACCATTCATTTTTGTAAATTTTTTAAGGCACACCCGTTTCCGTTTTTTCGGCCATTTCCAAACTGCTGTCATTTCTACAAAAATTTATATATCAGATCGAACTAAACAGTCATCTCTAAGTTTAGTAACAAGGTTTACGTACGAAAAAAAAAAATTGAATCAGTCAAACCGGTCGAAAGTTATGAGCGTTTCGCGTTTTTGAGGTTTCTCAGACTCTGGGACTAAAATTGAACAAAATTTTTTTGAGGAAAATTTCGATTTTTCGGGAAAATCATTATCAAATTCGTGTTCAGGGGAAAAAAATACATCGATCTAAGGTTATTAAAAAAAAAAATTTTGTTTGCATTTTGGTCAAAATTGAATCCGTTCACTAAAATGACTGTAATTCACTTTCTAGATATTTAGGATTTTCTAGACAGAATCCGTTTCGTTCATTCGATTCTGATTCTTTTTCTGAGGGAATTATTGTAGATTTTTCGCAAATTGATTTTGCTCATTCGGATTCTTCGACTCCCCTTGTTCGTTCTTTCCTTGGTCCTTCATTTTTTTCCTTCCGCTCCATCTGCATTTTTTCTCTCTTTATCTCGCGTATGCTCTTCCATTATTCCCTGTTCTCTCGTATCCGCTCTTGGTTCCACGGAGCTCACGGTTTACCTTCTTCGCGTCGTTCTCGAGCATTCGTGATCGCTCGCGTAGGCAGGTTGGCATATACAAGCAGCAACAGCAGCAGCAGCAGCAAGAGAAGGAGAAGCAACCAACAGCGGTAACAGAGCCGCGGTCAACTCGCCAGCTACTCTTCGGCTCTAATGAGCTTGCTATTATTTGCTTTATTGAATGCAATTAGAGTTCAGTGCGTGTCCCTTTTGCCTTTCCTACCTTCTCTCCCTCGCCTCCTCTCTCGCTCTCTCTCTCTCTCTCTCTCTCTCTCTCTCTCTCTCTCTCTCTCTCTCTCTCTCTCTCTCTCTCTCTCTCTCTCTCTCTCGATACCATACACGGCAACTCGCAGCGTCCTCGTTCCTCCACGTTGTGTTTCTCCTTCTGGATTACCCACACAGTCAAAGTCACGCAATGTTCATATTATGTGTATGAATGTATGTATCATGCTATGGATTATTAAGGTGCTCCGAAATTGCACTTCACTTCTGGATTTCGTTATCCTTCGAGATATGCTTTTAATCTTGGGAATATCAAAAAATTGTAGCTCATCAAGTTCTTAAGAATTTTCTTGATCGCTGTCACAATGTGTCATAAATAAATTAAAATTTCGTTTAAAATTAAAAATAAAATTTAAATTCAAATTAAATTTTTGTCAAAATTTGGTAAAACTATTGAGAAAAATAAATTTCAAAATTATATTTCGCATTTTTGTGAAATCTTAAAGCTTCTCCTCTAGCTTATTAAGGTAGTAGTAGTAGTATTATACCAATGTGACGACCGAAATTTCGATGTTTTTTCATTAATTTTTTTGAATAACAAAATAAAATGCGATGGTTTTGAAATTTATACACGTTGTTATTTGAATCTTGAAGAGTTGAACGAAATTTTTGTTTACTTAATTTTATATGAATTTGTTTATGATTTTGTACGTCAAAGTAGAGTCCTCGAAAAATGGTGACTTGAGGAAGGACACAGTCTTCCGTAGTTATCTGAGATAAATAATCCAAAGGATTATTGTTTTGTAGGCTTAATTCTAGTGCACTAATCTATGATATGCATATTTTGCATTCATTATTAAAATGCATTCATTATTAAAAAATTGAATATTTTAAAGGTTAGGTACTTAGCTATGTGTGTCTAAAATAATGGGTAAATTTTTTAGCCAAATCGGTTGAATAGTTTTTGGTCAGTGCTTCCCCGAAATTTCAAAAACGTAGTTTCGAGAAAAACGCGTTTAAAGTTTTGACAACAGATTTTGTATAAAAAAATTATACTTACATGAATCAGCTATGCCTGGTGCATAGAGAAATCCTTCCGTTTCCTCAAAGTTATCTCAAAGCTCTTTTCATTTCTTCGAGAGATTTACAGTTTCCGGTGATTGCCAAACCGTAGTAATCAGTCATTTTCACCAATAGCTTATTAGTTAATTCCTCTCTTCTTTTGGCTTTAACTTTAAAATTATTTCAAATTTCGGTCGAAACTTTTAGAGTATATTTATAAGATGTTTATCTTGAAAAAAATGTAAAAAAATCGATTTTTTGAACCCATCACAGTGGGCTTCTACCTTAATTCGACAAAATCAAAAAATCTCGATAGAAATATAAGAATTTAGTAAAATTTTGAAGCACCCTAATATATGCGTGTCCAGTTATATGTGTCTATAAGACACATTATCTTCGTATAGAGTGTACGGACACTCTGAAACTCATACTGCTGCAAATCCCTTACACTTACACATTATACACTTACACATACCAATTTGGTATGTGTAAGTGTATAAACATGATCTCGCATGCAAAGTCGTCACGACCATTCAAGTGATCCTCTGTTACTACACATACCTCCTCCCTCTTTCCTTCTCTCTCCATATTACTTTTTCTCTCTCTTTCTCTCTTTCGGTGGTGGTAAAGGCGACAAGGGCGACGGACAGTAACTACACCCTTCCCTCCATGCATGCACACACACACACACACACACACACACACACACACACACACACACACACACACACACACACACACACACACACACACACATATATATATATATATGTACACCTGAATACAAATACACTTATGGCATTGTGCACATGGATATTCAACGAATATCTCACGCAGAAAGAGTGAGAGAGGGAGAGAAAGAGGCTGCACGACGTTGTCTCGGTAAAATATATACATATATATATATATATATATAGCCAAAGAGCTCAGCAGAGGCTCCGGCAATCAGCCACAGACACGCATCCGCACACCACTGTAATTTCAACAACAAAAAGCGTAATTGCATTCATTATCTTCAGGGGGGCCAAAAACAAAGGATCTCTCTTGCACGGGGCAGATAAAAATGCACGAGTGAGATAATAATATCATGGAGGTACAAAATATACAATAGATTAGAAAATGCACAAACAAACACATTTTCAATTACGGTATAGCGTGCTCCGAATGGTAGCAACTTTTTGGTCAAATTTCTCAAACTTACATCTTGGAAAAAAAAAATGTTTTCAATATTTCAATTAACGTTCTGCATTGTCGTGAATGTCGACAAGTTCGAGAGACAAATAACACTTGTAATATGAGTTATATTTCGCCCTCTCTCTTCCTCTCTCTCTTTCGCGGGGAGTCATGCGAATTCAAAATCGAAGATTAACTGCAGGCTAAAATAATTATTCCGATCAACGGAGATCGGGACTCGTCGTCGCGGTGGGTAGAAAAGTTTCGGCCCCGAGGCGCACGCACGTTTCTCTGGGGGTCCGGACGAGATCGTAAAATGGATATACTTTAAAAGTCGCTTCCGAAAGGACGAGGAGAAGCTGATGTGCGCAAAGCCTCCCAGGAGAAGAGAGAGACAGAGAGAGGGGGAGAGGGGGGGGGGGTGGAATGGCGAAAAAGAGGTGAAGGGCTCGTATGTACTATATTTGTAAATCTATACATATATTGAATGCAAGAAAACAAAAAGGCCCAGATCGCATAATATTACGCCTTGAGGGGTCACTGCGTTTAAAAATTTCAAAAAATCAATTTTTTTATCTTACAGTACGAAGCATCTATAATATTTTCCCAAAGTTTCAAGTCAATTAGAGTAAAAGTGTAACAAATAGTCTAGTCTTCAAAATAGGATTGATTAGTAATTAAACGGAGGTTGTTTCCTCGATTACAACATCTAACAAGGCCAAACTTAGTGTTAATTGTACAAAAGTTGTACTGTTTTGCATACTCTGCCAGAAATTAGAGATGTTGAGTCCCAAATCGCAAATGATGAGAAAATTATGAAAATTAGGTATGTTTTTGGATGAATTATTGAAGAGGTCGTGTAAAAATGTCGAGACGATTAGGAAGCTCGTTATCGAACAATTAACATTAACAAATTAAATTAAATTAAATGTAGTCTTATGGAAACTGATATAACTTTGTGATAAGTTTTTTTTTGACCTCTCAATTTTTTAATATCGACATTATATTCAAAGCATCGGAAACAAAACGAAGTTTATTGATAAATATTTTTTTCATTTGTTTAAAAAATTGTTCTTAACAAAATGTTAATATTTTAATAACGAGCTTCCTGATCGTCGTGAAATTTTTACACGACCTCTCAAATACTTCATACAAAAACATACCAAATTTTCAGAATTTTCTCATCATTTTTAATTTTAACCCTTAAGGAGGTTGAAGTAATGATGATAGGATTCTGACAATTTAATATGTTTTTACATGAAGTATTCAGGAGGTCGTGTAAAAATTTCACGACAATTGAGAAGCTATTTATTGAACAATTAACATTAAAAGATTTCATAGGGATTCAACATCCTTAATTTGGATTTTTTTTCTAAATCCTTCTACGCTAAGCTAGTGGTGATCAGGATAACTCATGATATTCTTATAAGCTATGAGTTATGATGTGGGGTCTCCGGAAACGAGGTCCTACCAGCTGAATTTTCTAAAATTTTAAATGAAAATTTTATAAAATATTGTTTAAATGTTGCTTTTTCATATGTTTAAAAATTTGAATAAAATGGTTTATTGATTATAATTAAAAAATAGAGAAAATGTCTTTTTTGTAAATCTCCGAAAACCATGTAACCCCTTAAGGTACTACTTTTAAGGCAAACAAAATTTTTAAGATATTTTTCTCAGCTCTTTCAACAGATACGGCTGAAAAACGGTGTTTACGACATTGTTTCGTCCTTCGAAAATACAATATTAATCATTTGTTTTTTTGATTCTTTGAAAAATTTGTAGAAGGTGCCAAAGTCAAATCTTCGAAAATGTATTATCCCATGGCCGACGGTTAATCTCAGGATTGGCAAGTCTGAAAAAAAAAAAATAATAAAGCAGCATTTTAAAGAGGAAGGTTTCTTACACAATAATTTACCACTGTTAATGAAAAATGGATTGAGAAAAAAAATCATGGATGTTTTAAATAAATTGTGAAAAAATCGATTTTTCATTTTCATTTCAAACAACCGCCATTTTTTATCGATTTTTCATTAACGGTGATAAATTGTTGTATAAGAAACCTGTTTGAAATGGTGTTTATTTTTTTTTGTTTCAGACTTGCCAATTCTGAGATTAACTGTCGGCCTTGGGACAAGACTCCTATAAATTATTCAAAGAATCAAAATAAAAAATAATTTTTTTTTTAATTTTCGGAGGATGAAACATTGTCGTAAAAATAGTTTTACAGCCATATCTGATAAAGAAGGTGAGAAAGAAAATTTTAAAAAATTTTGTAGGCCTTCCAAAGTAGACTGGTACCTTAAATCGTCAGAGTCTTCCTAAAAAGCGTCGGTATGTGTATATGAAGCAAGTTGCTTCATGTACGGTCGATGTTACTCGCGAAAATAGGAGATAAATTGCTCCCGCAGAGAGAAAAGCTCACCGAAACTCACGGAACGTTGAGATGGTGGAGAGTCAAAACTCGGCCGGATATTAAACTAAGTGAGTTTTAACGACTTGAAGATGGTTATACGTATACATTGAGTATCAGCGTTTCTCTCCCGTTCCTTCCCTTGTGTGTGTGTGTGTATCCACCTGCCTGAAAAGGTCCCCTCTACGGGCTTGAGGGGAGGGGTTGATACACTCTCACTCGCAAACCGCAGAAAGGTACACACGGGATCACCGTCCTCGTTGTATCTTCTCAAATTCGCCAGTTGATCAGTGAACGTCGCTCCCCTCTTATTTATAAGCGGTGTATTACTTATACCGTGTGGCCTCAGCACACACACACACACACGCGCGCACACACACACGCACGCACGCACACACGCACACACGCACGCACGCACGCACGCATGCACACACACACACACACGCGCGCGCGCGCGCACGCACGCACGCACGCACACACATACACACACACACACACACACACGTGCGCGCGCGCGCACACACACATCTTCTCTCACAGTAAAAACAGTCTAAGATAAAGAGAGCGAGCGAGACAGAGAGGGAGACAGGGATGAGGAACTAAAGAGGGAAAAAAACGTTAAAAAAATTGAAATAAAAGAAACGAGTTTTAAATCACCGAAAAAAATGAGCAACGTACTCGTTTGTAATCTCGAGCAACGATCTGATTTCTCGTCACGATAAAATACCGTGCTAAGTAATTTTTTTCGTGCCGCAAGACCGCAAAAATTGGAGACCATGCTTTTATAAATCGATCCCATCGACAGCACGTACCCTGTTTTTTTCGGCATTATTTTCTTCTGGATTTTTCCATAAAACCATTGACGCTTTTCCATGAGTCAAGAAAATCGGAGCCATTTGTCTTTTTTGAAATTCGTACACATTAACCTCACAAATTGATTATGAATTACATTCTCCATCGTCAACAACCACCTTAAAAGTTATGCTAGCTATAACCACTTCAAACAACAGTTATATTGAAGATGAAAGATCAAAAGTAAAATATAATAAAATGGCCTAGACTCAGACAATACTCATCAACCCTCGAGGATCCGGATGAACACTTAATTGCATCTCTCGATAATTACAGCGAGCAGCAGAGAATTCATCGGTACATCGGTACATTTTGCCATGTCAAGCTCGATGTGCTACCACATGGAAAAAACGACTTAGTCGGTTCAACCAAACAGCTTAGTGCTCTGAAGGCCAGACGAGAAACTGGTTGGAAGAACTAGATAGTTGGGTGGGTCAACTAACCAACCTTATTTCTTAGTTACCACAACTAAGTAGTTTACGCGACTTGGGTCAACTAACTAACTATCTGGTTGATCCAACCCATTTCTCGTCTGGCGCTTAGAGCACTAAGCTGTTTGGTTGACCCAACTATATGTCGTTTTTTCCATGCATGATGGATAACTCTGCTCCTTCGGTATATTTATTCTCCATGCATATTGCATATGAATTTCAGCAGGTAGGGGATGAACTGCTTTGAGAAAGGGCCGGAGGAAGTGAGATAGCAATGGAGTGCATAGACCCGAGGATTTATACGCGACTTTCATGCCAAAGCACACGCACGCTGACGTTACTCAGGAAGGAACTTCCAACACGCAGACACTTAGAGAAATTAAAATATAGGCAAAAGGATGAAGGAAACAGAAAGGAAGATAGGAAAAACAGGAAAATCCAGAGAGAAAAGTTGTTGATCACAAAAGGTGGTTCAATCAAGGTGTATCTAGCTATACGGTGAAGGGAACGAAGAAGATGGCGAAGAGGAAGGTGAAAGAATGTCGAAGAGCAATGTGTGCGTGTGGATGGAAGGATTGAGGAGAAGTGGACGGTGCTATTGCTGATACTGGGTACGTCGGTATAATGACTGGCACTTCTATGCATTATCATACCTCGCTCTCTTGGCACTGACGCTGCGCGTTGCTTCTGGTCACTCGCGCGAAGATTTCTCCCGAATCAGGTCCGCGAGTTCGTCGGGGAGATGAATAATTTCAGGATGGGCACGCAATTACGTGAGCGTACGTCTTGCGTACCAAGTAGCCGCTCCGACGATATCACACAAACACACATTCGTGCCCTTCCTACCGGACTACATGAGTGTACCTATACGAGGCATTCCAGGTCAATTCCCTTAGTGCAACTGTGAGCCTTCCGTTTTGAGATGTTATACAAAATTTGACACGTTAAATAGATGTAGTATGAAAAGATTTTGGTAGCAATAATCTGTGTTTATTTTTATTTTTTTCATGTAAATTTTTGACATAATGTATTTCCATACAGATAGAATTTAAAAAAAACTATGTGTTGATGATAACATAAATAGAAAATATATGGGTCATTCCACGTCAAATCGAACCCTTTCAATTTCGTTGAAATTTGGTCAGAAGTTTTCTTTTATTATAAAACGCAGTTCTACCAAAGGAAAAAAAATTAAAAAATTTGTTTTCGAAAGTTATGCAAAATTCAAAATATCACAATTTTTTCAATTTTTCAAGTTTATTTTTTTAATATCTCAAAAACTATTATAGTTACGAATAAGTCGTTCTGGGTTCGTGTTAAAGAGTATACTTGGGGCTACGAAAACAAAAAATTCCGAAAAAAAATTGAAAAATGATGAATTTGGAGAATTTTTAAGTTTTCAAAATCGTGAAAATCCACGATCAACATTGAATTTTTTGTTTAATTTTTTTTTTATAATACTTTGCACTCATCCTAAAAGATCCTACAATTTTCAGTAAGGTGTTTTTTTCCAAAAATATGAATATGTGAACTTTGGTAAAAAAAAAATTGTTTACCTTCAAGTTAAGTAAAGTTGAGCAATCATGTAAATTTACTGCTTAAAATTACATGATTGCTCAACTTTACTTAACTTAACGGTAAAAAAAATTGTAATTTTGTAATTTTGAGCAGTAAATTTACATGATTGTTCAACTTTAAGACGAATCCAAAACGATGTTTTCGTAACTATAGTAGTTTCCGAGATATTTAAAAAATAAACTTAAAAAATTGAAGAAATTGTGAAATTTTGAATTTTCAAAGAAAAAAAAATTGATTTTTTTCCTTTGGTACAACTTTTGACCAAATTTTACTTCCTGAATTTTATTACAGAGCTGAAAAAAATTTGGAAAGGCTTGAGCATCATTTTCTCAACCAAAACAGCATGTCCTTCATAGAATGTCCCCTCTATATGAATATAGATCGTATTCTTTCCTCTTTCCTACATGTTTTTCTTCTCCTTAATTCTCTTTCACAGCTGACATCCAATGCTACGAGGGCTATTTTAATCTACCTTAAAAAAGATACTCACCCCTTTGATTCCCAATCATATTTAAAACGTCACTGAACAATCTGATTGCCATTGAAAATAGCCATTGCTCAAATAAGACAATTGTACATTCTTTCCGCCGGAATATTAAAAAATGTCCGCAATGAATCTAAGCTCTTCGGCTTTTCATGTCAACGCTTCATGGATGATATCCAGCGGTATTTATGGTGCTTAGATGCTTTATATAGTTCCAGGAACGTGGATATTCAAAGCCTGTTAATTTCCGGCCTCTAAAGTTATATCCGGTGAGTTCGTGAAATCCGATGCAATTAAACGTTAGTTCTAACGGCTCTTAACGACGATGATGAGGACGACGATGACGACGGCGATGACGACGACGACGACAAGGATGATGATGTACGTTAAGGACGTGGATAAAGGGGGTGAGATGCACTTCTGCTGAACAGTGGGAGGAGAAGGAGGACACTTTGAATTTTAACCGTAGGGATCCGACGGACACTTGCGAAAGAACCGGAGAATATCTCTCGCTTTCGCTTCCTCTTACGGTTCGTTTCGATAATTCCGTAAAACGTGCTTCTACCTTCGTGCATCTCAAGGATTCTACCGTCTCGTTAAGCCAGTATGTGCATAATTACATGCATGTTATTTTTCTTCGCGAAATCCCAAACTCATTCCAACACACCACCGTTCTTTCTCGCTCTTGCTGGTGATTTTCGCAATTTTTAAATATAAAGACCGCGCATGAGACGGAATGCTCTCGTCTTAAACTCTTATGGACTGTGAATGTTCCATGAGCGAGGTACGTGTCTCACCGCTGCGTATTATAGGTGACGATCTGCGATTTGCTCATTAGAGGTCGCGCTACAGGGAAAAAACGACTTAGTGGATCCAACCAACCGCTTAGTGCTCTGAGCGCCAGAAGAGAAGTTGGTTGGATCAACTAGATAGTCGGTTGGATCAACTAGATGGTTGTTTACCACAACTAGATGGTTGATGGCTACCACAACTAGATGGTTTGTCACCACAACTAGATGGTTAGTTACCACAACTAGATGGTTGGTTACCACTATTAGATGGTTAGTTACTAGAACTAGATGGTTGGTGACCACAACTAGACGGTTGGTTACCACAACTAGATGGTTGGTTACCACAACCAGATGGTTGGTTACCGCAACTAGATGGTTACGACACCTAAGCCTGAACCAACTTCTCTTCGGGCGCTCAGAGCACTAAGTGTTAGGTTGAATCAACTAAGTTGTTTTTTCCGAGTATATGTGAAAAAAAACATTAAAAAATACACGTCTTTCCCATGGGAGAGTATTTGTCGCACACTTTCATGACATTTCTCATGCTAAGTAGAGTAATTAGATAGAGATTCGGTCCAGTCATCTTTGGATGAGTAGAAAATAGCTATTATGTTTGTTAGGACAATAAGTTTTATATATCGTATATATTTCAGGATATATTTCTTCTCTATTGGAGTTAGCATTTTTTCGTCATATAATATGATTCTTTTTCGCAGAATTCTCAATAAGACTTGAAAAAAAACAAATTCTTAGAAAGAAAACTTGAAAATAGATGCAAGAAGTGTTCATCATCTCATTATCTCTGATCCATTTACTCACCCATATCAGAATGTCCACTGTCAAAGGACGTTTCCTGCAACGTTTTTAAACGCAAATAAGATTTTCACATGCCACGTCTCTTGCCGATCTCTTCAATGAAAACAATCGAAAAAAATCTTACCTCGCAAATATGCCAATTTTGGTCAAATCGTCTGCGCAATCGAAGTATCAAGATTATTAGCAATTATTGTCAACATCCACAAGAATCTTCGATCAACACGTGTAATACACCACGGAAAAAGTATGAACAGGTTCCACAAAAGATTCATTTTCGATATATCACATAAATTTTCGATAAGTCATTGAATATTCTTGGATATATTTTAGAATATATCCAAGAAGAAAGATATCTGTGAGGGGCATCAAAAATGCATCTTGAATTATATATCTCGAATATATCCTTAGAAGTATCCTTCCTCCATGAGGGCCTACAACGTAAACACTAAAATCAACACTGCATTATTTTCGTTATTAGCTTTATTTTCGATGGATCATTGTACAGAACCGAAATAAAGATTTTTTTTTAAATCCTGACCCGTTGATAACGAGTCTTTTTGCAAGAATCATTATTATTTTTAATACCGTCAGATTCTTAGTAACCGAACGCGTGACTCCCCGCTGTCAACTGAACCGAACAATGTCCCTCGATTTTACGTACGTATTATACACTTCTTCTCTATGTATGTATGCAATCAGTGCATGTACGTGTCGCACTCGATCATCTCAGCTCCGGTATAATCCTCTCTTTCACACTATCCGGCAGATAACATGTATACAGAGGTAGCTCCCTAACAGTGTCAGAGGATACACATAATACATTATATTAATGTGGGCCACAATGCTTTCGCGTCATATCCTGGACGCCGATGGCCCTCAGCAAAGACTCGTCTCTCCCTCTAATAAAATCTCATATACCGAACACACATGAATATATATGTATATACAAATATGTTGGATTGGACGGCGGCTGTGCTTGGATCAATTAGATCATCGCACCCTACAAACGACCGGGCCTCCACCGGGCAACGCGCCTGGCGAGAGATCTCTCACGTATCGCATCCATCCACCCACCCATCCATGGACACACTCACACAAAGACCTTCTCTTCTTGTATATATAAAGTAGCTCTTGTAAGCAGCGTGCAATGGAGCTATTATGTGACAAGCGAGAAATTTAATTTAAATTACGACTTCTTGGTGCATATTGTGTAAGGGGTGAAATAGGCTAAAATGCATCAGAGCTTTTTTCTTCACGCATAATTAAAGAATTGTGCAAATTGTAAATTTGCACCTAGCTTCCTTATTTCCTTCCGTTGCCTGTCATGTCTCCTTAACGAGCAATTTCTTGGGTGTTCCTACAACGGGCCAGTTTAATGGAAAGAATCAATTTTTTTCATATCCTTTGAGTTTAGACCTTTAAGAATATATCTTCGCAAGGAAATTTTTGAATTCCAATAATTTACGGAGTTATAGCTATTTTAGTGATGCAGCAACTACACCCGTCACGTTGAAGCGTACTTTCAAGGGGGTATTCTGGTTTAGACTTTTGAAAAAATTATTTTTTTTGCATATTCTCAAAGTTTCGGTCCTTAAGAATATATCCTCGAAAGGAAATTTATGAATTCCAATAATTTACGGAGTTATAGCTATTTTAGTAACGCAGCAACTATGCCAGTCACGTTGGAGTGTAACTTTGAGGAAGTATTCTGGTCTAGAATTTTGAAAAAATTTCTTTTTTTGCATATTTTTAAAGTTTAGACCTTTAAGAGTATATCTTTGAAAGGATTTTTTTTAATTTCAATAATTTACAAAGTTATAGCTATTTTAGTGACACAGCAACTTCGACCATCACGTCGGAGCAAATCGGACTGTAGACGTTTTTCTCAAAACTACTTTTCTCAACATGGCTGACATGATATCTCAAGTTTTACTCAAGCGAATCACTTCAAATTTTTTACCAATCTTCAATGTATAAGTTTCTATTGCCCCCATACCACGTTTGAATAATTTTTTATTTTTTTAATATTGTAAAAAAATTAAAAACTATGAAAAAAGGACTCGAAAAAGGCCGTTTCTGTTCAGACAGCCGCCATTTTGCGAAAAATTTCTTTCCCGTTTTCTCTAAAGTAGGAGCTATAACGGGCCTCTTACTAATTAAGAATTTTTTTCAAAATTTTGTACCCGATGACTAGAAGGGTTGCAATAGTGACAGTCAGCACATCCTTCTTTTAGCCTTAATTTTACCAGTTTATAACTTATTTATTTTCATTTTTTTTCTGAAAATTTGTTTATTTATTGTCAAGATATTAATAAATATGTTGTAAGAAAAAATGGTAAAAATATTTTTTGTTTTACAGTGTACAAAAAAATTGATCTTGATAGTCGTGCAATTGCAAAAATTAGAATACGAGCATTTTATTGACATTGATTTTTCTATACGTAAATGTAGTGAGCAATCCTTTTCAGATTCAATAGTCATCTTTCTCTTCACTCGACGCATTTGTGCAGAAAGATTGAGATCGAAGTCGAAAAGTTACGAAAGTAAGAGCAATGCAAGGATTTCCAAAAAATTTCAGCTATTTTTGAAAAGCAAAGTTTTAAAATGATTCTCTTCTCATTATTGTGTCTATCTGTATTGAAAATTTCGGCTGATCAGTGGCAAAATTACGAATGTTAAAAAAATCAAAAATTCCACAAATTGACAATTGTCTTGCAATCTCAATAAAATTTTCACTGAGTGAAAACAATGAATGGTCTTTTTGTGTACAAGATTGTGACTGAAGCTCTCAAGACGTTCTCTAAATTTGCAATTGCCCCAAAACGTGATTTCTGAACGTTTTAGAATATTTTGAAAATAATAATAAAAATCGCAAAAAAACCCACACAAATACAAAGCTTCCTTTACGTGGAAGCAAAATCGAGTGCAAGCGGACAGTGAAGACCCGAGAATAAGGACTTGGGTTTGCGAGGAGAGAATGAAACGAGAGCAGATCGAAGTTCTACCTGCGCTGTATATATATATGTTGAATCACATGGGAAAAAATGTAATCGCATGCGATTTGTGAGAGGCGACCGTTTCACTTGGCTCTCGCCGCAACTGCGAGAACGCGATCGCACACAGAGACACGCACACAAGCTTCTGTGTGCAGTGAAAGAGCGAGCGAAAAGAGATCCAGGAACAGAAGCCAGGATTGCCGCCGTTCTTCTATGGCATCACAATGGCTTACTAAGTTCCGTGCGTAAAGAGATAAAGCATCTAGACAAGGCCGACCATTCAATAGTGATGAACTGGTTTCTCGTTCGAAAGGGCGCATGCACGCACACATACATACAAAAGCAGCGCAGAAAGGAACATAAGCGAAGTAACTTGCGATCTCCGGCTCGCTAGAAGTGCAAAAAATGTACATGTACAGTGAAATTCCTCACAAGCCAACCCCCGTCGAAACTGGGTCACTCCAATATTTTAATTTCACATTCGGGTGACCAGACTAAACATTTAAAAAAAAAAATCCATTTACGTAAGCCTCAAGTTTAAAAGTATTCGACATTTTATCTGGTTATGCCATTCTATTATTTAACAGGCATACGGATGTTTTTTTTTTTAATTTCGTGCCTCCAAAACGTCAAAAGTATTTGTATTTGTCCAACCCAGTAATTCGTAAGATTCAAATATTTAAATAATGTTTTATTTTTGTGTTCTCCATGCTCTTTATTACAGATAAAAAAATGAAAATAAATTCAAGGATTGATAATGGACTGTTGAATCATTTTATAATTGAACATTTTCTCTTTCGACGATCAAATGTGATATTTGAGTCGCCGATATTATGACTCAAGTATGTTTGGTCGTATACCCATATTTGCCCCCCCCCCTCCCACTCTTGCTGTCGAGTTGGCTCTCCGGCAGTGCGCATGCTCCGTTGTTTCGCGCATGCGCCGTACTGAGTCGCGCATGCTCCGTTGTTCCGCGCATGCGCCTTACTGACTCGTGCATGCTCCGTTGTTCCGCGCATGCGCCTTACTGAGTCAGGTATGCGCCGTACGAATGGCGCGATCGTCGACGAGCGTCCATTGGTGGAGCCAAATTGCGGATACGTTCGTAGAGTAAGGATTCAAGTTTCGAGGACTTCTACTGTAAATGCACTTTATGCTTTTCTCTCGCCCCGGCTCTCATCGCTCGCTAACGCCGGCATAACCAAAGTGCGTCAAACACGGTATACATATATTTATACAAGATCCGCGGTAGTGATCGTCTGCCCGCCGAACCCCATTCTGTAATAAATCCTTCGGGCTGCTGCTGCGCTCTTGTTATTTCGTATTTGCCGAGGAGAAAGGTCCAGGACGATCGTCATGCGAAAAGGATATGCACTTGTTCTGGTGTGCCTGTGAAAGACCGACGAAGATCGGTAAGGAAAACCAGTATCCAATGTTTTCTTCGCACAGGTATCTTGGAATTGCGAAAAAATGATAATGCTTGAGAAAATTCCTAAATCCGTGAGATTTCTCTCCACTACGTAATTGCAACCCATCTTTTTGTACAAAATCTCAATGATTTTCGAAAGGATCATGTATCAAATGTTTACTCACCAAATATTTTTCAAATTCCACGAAAATTTCTTCATTCTCTTTAGTTTCATTTTCACGTGATCTTTTTTCGTTGAACATGAAATTATTCGGTAAATTCTCTTTATCCATTAAGGGGAAACGCCACTGTGACGGAGCTAAAAACAGCCGATTTTCGGGATGTTTTCTTTGTAAGTAGGGATGATTATTTGAGGATCAAACAAAAAGCAATTCATTGGGTATATATTCAACTATATTCCTGAAATTTTTTATTGACAAATATTAAAAATTGATAAAGTTATTAACATGAACGTAATGACATTATAAAAAAATGACTCCTTTTGGTGGCAGCGATACAGCAATGAAAAATCATCTGAAATCAAAAAACCAAATATTTTTTCACTTTACACTATCGTTAAGCGTAGCCATTTCTTTTATTAATTTTTTTCAAAAAATGGTGCTGATTTGTATTTTTTCTTTTTTTGACCGTTTATTTTATTTTCAAAAGTCCTTAAAGAATAATTATTTTCCAAATTTTAAAAATCGGCTGTGCACAACCTTAGCCAATGTGATTACAAAAATTAAAAAAAAATTAAAATTAGTTCGTTGGTCTTCCAGGAATCGATGCTACCGTGTTCCAAAAAATCGTTTTGAGCTATAAACGTTTAAAGTTTTCATTGCATGTTCGTTTACTCAGAATGTAGTTATTTCTTAAATATTAATACTTACATTAGACCATCTATTCCTAGGCCATATGATGGCAGGTAGCCCTAAAGGATTACCAATTTCACCGTTCTCAGTCCATTTTTGAGATTTTACGTTTAGAATTTGTTTACATATTTTTGAATATATATACTTGAAGAAAATAGAAAAAAATCGATTTTTTGATCCCTCATAGTGTCGTTCTCCCTCAATAGCAAAAAATCTTGATTATGGAATTAATTGAAATTGCGTCGCTATT
Source organism: Alloplasta piceator (assembly GCA_946863875.1). Lineage (NCBI taxonomy): Eukaryota > Metazoa > Arthropoda > Insecta > Hymenoptera > Ichneumonidae > Alloplasta > Alloplasta piceator. Next base: position 11,090,998 of record OX333072.1, on the reverse strand, counting down.
TGAAAAATCGTTGGTATGTTGAAGAAAAAAATTGTTTTTTCCAAGTGCATTCTAGTTTGACGACCATCTTCCATCTCTCGTGGAATGAAGCTTCGAGCCGAGAATGAAACATGGATAGGCAGGGAAAAAAAGGAAGTATAAATAAGAAGCGTGGAACAAGAAGCAAGAAAAGAAGACGAACAAAACAAAAGAAGAGCGCGAGAGTCCTGTTGGATCGAGAAAAAGATGAAAGAGGGAAGATATATATATATATATATATATATATAGAGGACTCTGGTGTGCGAGGAGATTGACCCTCTGCCCCGTTCGTCGCACGCAGTGAACACGCACGCGACCGGTTTGTGTTTCACCAAGCTCGATGCTAAACGAAGTTTTAGCCAGCGCTTCTTCCCCGTTGGGATTCTCCTGCTCCTTCTCTCTTTTTCTCCACGCAATCTTTGCCGGTGCTGCCGCTTTTAACCCCGCGGCAAACAACAATCTTTTCCCTCCGATTTAACTTTTCCCTTTATCCCCCGAGCCGATAAAACAAATGGTCGCCTTTCAAAGGCTTTGCTACCAGAGTCTCGTAGCTCGTTGTTTCATATATAAATAAAACCGATAAGGAGGACCGAGGGACTAAGAGAAGAAATTTTCTGCACAGTGAACGATGACATCAATTACCTTCGCTCTTTATTGTATCAACAAATGTGTCGGCATTCGCCAAATCGATTCGAAAAATCGCTAATTGCATGACTTTACTCCTGATTCTCCTCTCTATCGCATTTTATCGTGATTTTCGAATCTCAGATTCAATGATACAGTTACGGGGCTAGATCCCACGATTGTAGGGATTGGCTGAATTAATTGACGTTAGCAGATGATATGTTTCATGGAACAAAATCTCGTGGTTGTGATTAAACATATTAGGAAATCGAGAAATAAAAGCAAATTTCTAGGTCTAAATCTATTAGAATACATGAAATGTTATTAAGGTAGTAGTTATTGAGCCCACTGTGACGGGTTTGAAAAATCGATTTTTTTTTTACATTTTTCGCAAGAAAAACATCTTAAAAATATACTCTAAAAGCTTTAGACCGAAATTTAAAATATTTTCAAAGTTATAGCCAAAAGAAGAGAGCAATAAAATAATAAGTTATTGTTAAAAATGACCAATTACTACGATTTGGCAATCACCAGAAACTGTAAATCTCTCGAAGAAATTAAAAGAACTTTGAAATAACTTTGAGGAAACGGAAGGATTGCTCTATGCACCAGGCATAGCTGATTAATGTAAGTATTTTTTTTTTCATACAAAATCTGTTGTCAAAACTTTAAACGCATTTTTCTCGAAAATTCGTCTTCGAAATTTCGAGGAAGCGCTGACTAAAAACTATTCAACCGATTTGACTACAAATTTTACCTCTTATTTTAGACACACAGTTAAATACCTTACCTTTGAAACATTCAATTTTTTAATAATAAATGAATTTTTTTAACAATTTATTCAAAAAAAATCGATTTCGAAGACCTTTTTGTTCACAAGTCCGCAATTTCGTTTTTTTTTCTTATAATATGCATATTATAGGTTATAGACCTAGAATTAAGCTTACAAAATAATAATCTCTTTGGATTTTTTATTTCAAATGACTATGGTGCTTCCCCGAAATAAGTCACCTTTTTTCAAGGACTCCACTTTGACGTACACAATTATAAACAGATTCATGTAAAATTGAGTAAACAAATTTTTTTTTTCGTACTCTTCAAGATACAAATAACGACATGTAAAAATTTCAAAACTGGACTATTACCTTAATCCGATGGTAGAAATGTTGGGGTAGATTAATAAACGTTTTTTCGGTTCATTTGTATTACACGATTTGTATTTTTATTCTGGAACAATTTGACTGTCATTTTTATAATATTCATTGCAGTAAAATTCACCAAATCATGATATTTTTCTTTACTTCTATGCTAAAAGACTAATTCGATGATTTAAAAAATAAAAAAATATCTGTTCTGTAATGGATCTATAAAATTTGGCTAAACTCTTAAATTTTTTTTTCATTTTTAAAAATTGTCGTTTTTGTTTTGAAATTTCTTATTCTACCACAGGTATGATCGAAAAAATTTCATCAAAGTTTGGTGCCGAGTACATTCTTCTAAAAATGAGGGCATATATAAAAATGGGAAATATCAAGACCTCTTGTATATGGGGCATTCCATATTAAGTCGACCTGAGTGTGACCCTCGACCTCGCTGATTGCGTTAACGATTTTTTATATGATTCTTCCAAAATAGCATTCAGAATTTTTTTCTGATTTTTAAAACCCAATTTTAGTACGTTATGATTTTTTCAACATTTTTTTCGAAAACCTCGAGGGCCGTAATTTAAAAATCTGAAAAAATTCTCAAAAATCCGGTATCAAAAATGAACATTTTTGACCCAAAATTCATGGTGTCCAGGATTTCCCTTCCACCTCGATTTTAGGTTTTTATGAAGAAAACGTAAAAAAAAATAGATGCAGAAATTGATCTACCGTGAAAAGTGGCTTGAATATTTTTATCATTAAATAACAGCTTCCAAAAATAGTTGGTTAATTTCTGCATCTATTTTTTTAAAGTTTTCTTCATAAAAACCTAAAATCGAGGTGGAAGCGAAAGCCTGGACATCATGAATTTCAGGTCAAAAATTTTCATTTTTGACACCGGATTTTTGAGAATTTTTTTCAGATTTTTAAATTACGGCCATCGAGGTTTTCAAAAAAAACGTTCAAAAAATCATAACGTACTCAAATTTGGTTTTAAAAATCTGAAAAAAATTCTCAATGCTATTTTTAGTTGGAAGAGTCATATAAAAAATCGTAAACGAAATCAGCGACGTCGAGGGTCACACTCAGGTCGACATGGTATCGAATGTCCCATATATATAAACGACCTCAGCGGTTCGTTAGAATGCGCGTAATGTCACAGCAACTAAAAGCATCTCGATCGAATACAAGAGGAATAAAAGCACCGTGGCACCCGATCGAAGTGTGTTTCGTTTTGAGAATGGAGAGTGAGATAAAAAAAACGATATAGGAGGATGAGTCGCAAGGCTGTGTCACCCCATGAGAAGCAGAGAGCAGACAAAGTGAGCGAGGGAGAAAGCAGCGGTCGTGGAAAAAGCTGGTTCTAAGTGGTGTCTAAAAATGTTCTTTATTCACTGGATACAATGAGTTTCAACAATGTTACCATTGGGAATCGTGCAGTCCATAATCCGTCGTTGCCATCCCCTCTCTTTCTCTCGAACCTTACCGCTATCTCACTCGCACGAATCTCAAAGCACTCCGGGCCAATGAACATTTGGGTTAGCAATTCATCGTGAATCGGAAAAAAAGTGTCTCGTTCCTAGTCGCGAGCCACGCGCTCGCTACTCCCGCATTCGACACGTGGGAATGACACATGCTTTGAATCGCAACTCGATCAAAGCGATATACTCCACGGGTATTCCCTGAATATACGCGTATTCCCTTGAGCGATAAACTCGACCGATCTTTCAGGTCGAGAAGATCCTCATACGGCCGCTTTGTATCAGCAAAAAGGTTTAGAAGGAAATTTAGAAGTCTAAGCTGAAGAAATTTAACAAGGAAAGTCTTTCCGGTGATGTCCTCCGATTTTGATGAAATTTAAATATGTTATTCTACATCAAAATCTACGAGACACGTAAGGTAAATGTCCCAATTATTGAACAGGTCCCAATTATTGAACACTATCTTGTATTTTTATTATTTCTCATTCACCTGCGTGCATTTACTTATTTATAAAAATTTCATTACATATATGGAACTTTTAGCTATAGAAATATTACCTTACTTGTGCAAAAAAAGCTTTAATTAATAGAGAAAACAATTATTTAATCAACAAGGGTGACCCGATTTGATGTCTCGTGGTAACTGCTTATCGTTTTTGCTAAGACGCGCCACTTCACGCGAAAGGGCATAAAAAATTCAAAAACTGTCGCATCTCAAAAAGTAAAGGCGTTTCAGGTTCCTCAGAAAATTTCTTATAAATGACAATTTAAAAAAAAATCTTTTAATTGATTATTTGTTAAAAAAATACGGTGTTCGATCATTGGGACATAGAAAATGCAGTGTGTCCCAATTATTGAACACTCGAATTCTCCAAGATGGCGTCAATAAACCCATCAAAACATCGAGACAGCTAACGCGTGACAGATCGTGTGAATCGGATTTATTCAAACAAAAACTGTAAGTTCCTGAATAAACTTACCTTTATTCTTTTAATAATAACTCTAAGATCGTCAAATATATTTTTTATTTGTATTTTCGCGCAATAAACATAAAAAGAAAAGTAAAAAGAGAATATAACCTAAATGTAACCTAAAAATACGAATGTAATGTTCAATATTTTTTGCTCTCCGATATTTCAGTCGAAAAACAAGAAAGCTGCGACAAAATCGAACAAAAACAGAACATAAAAACGAGGAAGCTGAAAATAAAAATAAAATAAAGTTCGAGTTGAAAAGCAAAAATAAACCAAATGCGAATGAACGAAAAACCTGTCAAAAGAGACTAAACATATGTTTTTGTATTTTTACATGATTAATAAAAGATTATTCAAGTGTTTGATTTTGCTTTCATTTCTTAATATTGTACCTAAAATAATATTTTCAGAACGGAAAAAGAATTCTCGAGAGTGTTCAATAACTGGGACATGCCTCTGTTCAATATTAGGGACATAGACACTTCCAGTGTTCAATAATTGGGACATTTGCATGCTTCACATTGTTATTCTTTTTTTTTCCTTTGAAATCATTTAAAAATAATTTAAAGGGTGATTTTTCGAAAGTAAAAATGTCAAAGTATCATTTGAACATGAAAGCGAAGGTTTTTTTCTTGATTTTATATTTTTTTCTCACCGAATTTAATCCCCAGATCCTTAGCTGTTCAATATTTGGGACATTTACCTTATTTTTTTTTACCGGCGGAAAAACATTTCTAGAGGGTGAAATTACTCCCCAAAGTTGGGACCTCCGAAGGGTACTTTTCAGGTTTCATTTATTTTCACTTGAGATAATCGAATGCACACAAATGGATAATTACCTTGATGGTAAAAGATGACTAATACAACTAGTTTTATATCCGTGGGTTGCATAGGAAAAAAGTTATAGGGGTTGAAATTCACAAGATGGTCATAATAAAAAAAAAATATTGCACCTATCTCGATGGATTCAATTGCACTTTGAAGACGGCAAAAAAATAGTGCATACTAGTTTTTGCATTTTTCTCGCAAATCAAGTTAAGGGATTAAACTACCCCTATATATGTTTACATTAAATCTCAATAAAAACAGCAGTAATTTTTTTTCTTATTTTTCTCCTCGTGATACGTTTTTTCTTTAACTTTTCTACATCTACATCTCAAAAGTTGGGTAGGTTTTTTTCGAAACTATATTTTCATAATTGGTGAAAGTAATAGAAGAATTGTATGCTTTCAATCTTAATGGTTTGTTTTTCATTTGAGGGCAATTTTAGACTCTTCTTGTAAAATATTCCACTTGAAATTTATTTAAACAATTGATTTTACCTAATTGAGCAAAGTAAATTCGAAAATGTCAAATTTTTTTGCTGATTACTTTTTTCACATGAATTTCAACCAATAGAAGCTTGGTATGTAACATCACGTGGTACGAGCCAGGCGAAATTATATCGGTAATTCGTCGAAATTGAAGCTTATACTCCCCCGCACAAATTGAACACGTGAGAAAAACGGTTTGAAAAATTTTCCATAGCTCGTGCGCATAAATTTCCACGCAAAAAAGCCAAAAAACGACCATGTTTCAAAGGGTGTACCGGGTTCAAAAAAAATCAAAAATTTTGTTCGGAAAAAGTGAAATAAACCTTAATGTGTCCCCTTTGAAACGTCGCTTGTTGTATTGAAATATTTTCATTTTAAAAAGAGCAGTGAAACTTTTTGTGCGGTGCGGAATGGGGGCGGTTTCCAAATTTTTGATATCGCCTGTATCGATCATAAAAAAAAATCAGCAATTAATTCTTCGACACAGAAAGTACATTCAGTTTCAACTGGGAACATTGCCAAAGGATATCTCGATAGTGGTGGCTACGGTTCAGACACTTGCGACAGTCAAGCACAAGTCTCGAACGCGAAAGTCTCGAGTGGGGATGAAGGCTCTCTGCTCCTTATGAATGAACTATGAATCGCACACAAAACCATCGAATATGTCGGTAGGGATGACAGTGCTGCTTTAAATATCGACGCGTGTTGGCGCAGCCACAATCTCACTATGACCACGAGGGACATAAGTCCCTCGAATCGTGAATGACAAGGAAGAAAACGATGACTTGCCGAAAAAGAGGCTCTTTCAGCTTTACCTCCGGCCGTTCCAACCAGTTTTTTCTCACCGTAAAATCGTGAACGAGCCATCAGCGCGTGACTAACAGACATGCATATACTGGTCTTACACGTGCGCACACACACACATACACACACATGCGCACACTTACGTGCAGATTGCATTAACGAACGACATATTCTATCGATATAGCGTGTTCCGAGACAAAAAATTGTAAATAAAGAAAAAAAGAACAAACATCTTTAGCATCGCCGAAACAATTAGGCTAAGTAAAAACAGTCGAAACACTGATAGGTTGGGGCACATATATGACTCGTTTCACATCGTCGTTGATTGTCAGAGGGAAAGAGAGAGAGAGAGAGAGGGAGGGGAGAGACAGAATTACGACAAGACGAGACGAGCTAAAAAGCACGGTAGCGTGAAGCGAGCTAATTTACGAGTAGTAAAAGACCGTACGAAGGTGTCGGGAGAGTGGGCCTCGAAGAGGCTTCTCCACAGCGCCGGAAGCCCCCCGCGCAAAAGAGCAACCGGGCGTGTCTTGACCAGCGCAACGCAACTTCCTCGACGGGTGTGCACTGCAAGTAGCCAAGCCACGAGGTTCCATTCTCTACATATATACATATAAATGCAACTGGATGTGCAGCATCCTTTGCAGTGAGAGAGGAAGAGAGAGATACCAGAAACAGCGCAAAAGCAAGACAAATTTGATTTGGTCTTTTTGATCAGATCCATAATGAAGAAAAAGAATGAAGTTTACTTCATTATCATGTTTCATAACAAAAACAGACATGACTTCAATGACAACCAATAAACGTTATTGATGACATTTCTGTGACTACATTACTGATGGAAATTGAATAAACACCTCAAAAAATTGCATACGATTAATATAAGAGATACATGAGCTTTAATGACGTGCCAGAATTTTCATATATATACTCTAGTTCAATGCATAATAATTAGTTCATCAATTAACTATTGAATACCAGAAATACCAGAAACTTTGGAAGGGCAAGTTAAAAATTTAGTATTTTGGCCAAACCATCCTTATTGAGAACGAGTGAAAAATTAAGAATCTTCTTGACCAGATCCATAATAGAGAAGAAGAATGAAGTTTACTTTACTTCATAAGCATGGTAAACAACAAAAACAGGCATAACATTCAGTGACAACCAATAATGACAATAAATGTTATTGATGACATTTCTGCGGCCACGATACTGATGGAAATTGAATAAATACCTAAAATAAAATTGCATACGATAAATATCATAGGTACATGAGTTTTAATGGAGGACCTTTTTTATATGGGGCGTTCCATCCCAAATCGAACAGTTAAATTTTTTTTTTCAATTTCCTCAATTTTTTTTTATATTTTTTAGTACCCACCAAAAGACACTTCCTGTGAAATTTCGAGATTTTTTTTATTACCCGTTCACAAGATATCAAATTTTTTTTTTAACCGCCCTTTTTCGGTTTTTTGGTCAAAATTTCTTTAATAATGGTCCAAATTTAATGATTTTTTTTAAATTTTCTTTTGTTATGTCCTTTTCAGAAAAAAAAAATACAAAAAATGTTCAACTTTTTTTTGAATAAGTTTTTGAGTTTTAAACTTTGAATCGTGTTTTCAAAAGTGAGTGCATATTTTGATTTTTTTGAAATTTCTTTATTTTAAACTTCTATCAAGTCAACAACTTTTAAGACCAGTCTGATCGTGAGCCTTCCATAATTACTTTTTTTCGATATTTGAAAATTAAAACAAAAAAAATTTTTTTATAAATTATTATGAATACCAATTTTTGTTACTGTATAGTATTTTTTTAAATCATTTTGAATTGATTCTGACACTTTTTTATTGTTAACATATTTTCAAAATTAATAATTAATAATTAATCGATGAGCAAGTAATAACACTTCAAGAATTGTATGACTGGACAAAAAAATAGTCTACCGAATATTGCTGTCAAATTTTCACCTGAGAAACACTTTTTAGATGCAAAAGAAAGATTTTATTTACGATACAATACTGTTAAGTCAATCACAGGGACACGAAAAATTCATTCAATTATTTCAATGAGCAACGGAAGCGTATTGGCAAAGGAATATTCTAATTCAAGAAATAATCAAGAAATGTAAGTTTTTCAAAAGAATACGTGAATAAATAAAAACTGTTGTTATTGTTGTTCATAAACAGACTTAACGATTAATTATTAATTTTAAAAACCTGTCAACAACAAAAAAGTGTCAAAATGAATTTTAAATAATGAAAAAAAGACCATACACTGAAAGCAGTTACGAAAATTGATATTTATAATCATTTCTAGAAACTTTATTTTATTTTATTTTTTAAAATCTAAAAAAAAAATAATTATCGAACACCCACAACCGAACTGGTCTTAAAAGTTGTTGAATAGATAAAAGTTTGAAATTGAAAAATTTCAAAAAAATCAAAATATGCACTCACTTTTGAAAACACGATTCAAACTATGCGATTTGGGATGGAACGCCCTTTATATACTCTAGTTCAATGGATAGTTATCAGTTCACCAATTACGCAATGACGTTAATTTGTTTTCGTCGAATATGGAACGCGCTTTATACGTATTTTGCACAAAGTCATGTTATTGATTCTCAAAATTAATACATTCCTAGTTATGGATATGGCCATTAATGGAGATTAATTGCATGCTGGAATATACATCGACTTTTATAAGTGCAAAATATATGGTTATACTTTGCGTGGAATATAGTCATGCAGGTTTTGGGTTGCTCGGATCAAGAGTTTGTACGTGTAAACGCGTGGGATGTTGATGGATTATCCCCATAAGTATGGTAGAGGAAAGGAATATCTTTCATCTACTCCGACGATAATTTGATTCGCCAATCGCGCCGTACCAAGAGCATCGCTCTGGCATATCGGGCTCCGAATGAATAACAGGCATATACGGAGTATTCGAATTGTAATTTCACAATACAGAAGTTGAAAGGATAAGAGTAGACGTATACACAGGTGAGACGCGTAATCTCTCGCAAACTCGTGTTGACGATGTCGAACAAGCTCGTCTCTTCTGCATCTTCCGGCTACCGATTATCCTTCGGACTCTCAATGATTTATGAACATAAATCAACGAGTTTGCACTCGGTGATGTCACTATTTATTCACGGAAAAAAATGATCAGTGACAATTCATGTGTAATATTTAAAAAATTACTGAATTCAATGCAGAATATACGGCTCAGAACTGTAATTCAGGCGTTTTACTGGAAATCCATTATAAATTAATGGATTTGATGTAGTTTCTACGTTTCAAACCATTATAAATGCTGATTTACACTGTAAAAAATGCAATGTTCACCGCAAAAAAATGACAAAGTAGAAATAACAAGCTGAAACGACGAAATCCACTGTGTTTACAATGTAAAATTTACAATGGTCTCTGTAGAATGTTCAAAGCACATAATTAGAAATTGCAGTGTTCCCAGTGAACAATCAAATGCGCGCCGCAAAATATGCTACGTCAGTTTCAATTTTTACAGTGTGACACTGTAACGGGACGACCTGCGGCCTGCCACGATCTCTGCATTTCGCCCGAGTTCCGCTAGATAGCGTCGGACGGCGCGCCCTCTCGCGCCAGCGAGAGAGCCACCGAGCAACTATAAGGTCCGACGTATTACCAACATCGGCGTCCTCAATTGACATACAATTGTTGGAACATCACCCGCGTTCTGCGGTCGAGCAGTCCTATGGATTGAATACTACATTTTCTTAACAGATCACCATTAAATTTCGGTGACGCTCGTGCTCTTTATAGGTGCGAGGTTAAATTATATTCGCTTCATTAATTGATCTCACGATTAATTAGTCGAGTACAAGCTATGAGCCTGAGCGACGATAAATAACGGTTTATTGCAATATTTGAATAAATTGCAATTTATTCAAATATCGAAACGTTTTACTACACTATAATTTATTTTAGAAATTGCAGTATTTTCAGTGAAAAATAAAAAATGTACCGCAAAATATACTACGTTCTTTTCAATTTTTACAGTGTACACTGTAATTTTTTCACGGGCCCTGGATAATTTTTACAATGTGAAATGTGTAAAAAATTCACCGGATACAACAGAAATATAAAGTTTCACCTAGTGTACATTTTACTGTTCCACACTGTGAAAATTCGTCTGATGGGCATGTACCATGTCATATGTGACATCTGTCTATTGTATTAAAGAAATATGCAAATTTCACTGTTTGCCCTTCAAGGAAGCGCTGTTGATGGGGAAAACTGTAGAAATTAATGGGAATCTCAGCAGTTCTCACTGATAATTTTTTCCTGTGTTCCATTTGTATTGTTTATCACGAAGAATAGACTCGTAAGACTTGCACTATCTCTAATCTCTAAAAAAAACTTTAATCCTTAAAGAAAGGGATTAAACTAAACCTCGATCAAAATGATAGTAAAACAGTCAATTCTATAGAATATTGATCACTTCAAAAAATAGTTTGTTTAGAAAAATTAGAGGACCACGATTTGATTGAGTTGACAAAAATCATAATAATTCGAGTTTAGAGTATTGAATTTTTGGAAAATGATGATGAATTCGTCGATAATCATAATTTCTATCCCCATCACTATAAATTACGTTTAGTAATAATATATTTCCTGCTAACCTCCCAAATTAAAAATTTCCCTTGATTTACTTTATTATTGCGGATTATCCGTCGCTACTGCCAAAAAATTTCGTAAAATTCAGTTATATTCCCCTAAATTTATTTCATTTGGGAGCATATCGAAGATTCGAGGAGAACCATAGAACGAAGGTGGTTCGTCGATACTCGTAGTTCGACTCTGTGGAGGCTCGCATAGTGGGAGGAAAGGCAGGAGACGATGGTGAAGGGTTGAAAGGGTGAGCCGCGAGAACACAGAGAAGGAAAGGACACGGGAAAGGTTGTACGTGGAGTATATGGGGTATTCCCGTTGAAATTTTCATGTTCGAACCCGGACCCTCTTGAATAATTATGAAATTTTTTTCCGAAAAGTATTCTGAAAAATAAAAGGCACGTATTTTTTCGTTAAGGCCGAGAATCGATATTTTTTGTCGTACGATTTTAGTAAAAAATCCAATTTTTTCACCAACTCTCTATTCTAAACACGTAGTATCTTGATAATTCGAGATCCTACCGAAAAACGCTTCAGACAAAACTTGTTCGTTATAAAACGTGTAAGACAATTGATATTTTTTTTTCAAATTGTGGGCACACGAAAGTTTGTTTTTACTTCATAAAACACAAAAAAAACGATTTTTTAGCAAGTACGCCACCTCAAATTATAAAAGGAAAAAATTGTAAAAATTCTGTAGGAAATCACGAAACTTTTAAGATCCGAATGAGGATGGAAAGTTTAAAATCCGCAAAGCTACAGCCAATCGAAGTTTCGTCGTGGCCTTATTCTCGAGCCAGATCATGCAGAACTGTATGTTCTCGAAAAACTATACACAGAAATACATTTGAATATTTATTTCATTATACATACCTAGATTATTTCATACGAGTATGAAATAATATACTTAATATACGTAATATTTAATTCTAGTAAAAGTTTCATGATTTCCTATAGAATTTTTACAATTTTCGTGTGCCCACAATTTTTTTTTTAAATATCAATTGTTTTACTCGTTTTATAACGAACAAGTTTTGTCCGAAGTGTTTTTCGATAGGATCTCGAGTTATGAAGATACTACGTGTTTAAAATAGGGAGTTAGTGAAAATTTTGGATTTTTTACTAAAATCGTACGACGAAAAATATCGATTCTCGGCCTTAACAAAAAAAAAACGTGTCTTTTATTATTGAGAATACATATCGGAATTTTTTTTTCATAATTATTCAAGAGGGTCCGGGTTCGAACATGAACATTTCAGCGGGAATACCCCATATACATAACAGCGAAGTCTCTCCTTGGCCAGGGACGAAGAGGCGAAGTGCGCACGCGAATCTAGGGGAGAGAAATATAGAGCACGAGAAAGCAAGAGAGAGAGAGATAAAGGTTCTGGACAGAGATAAAGGTACAGAGATGCGATCGAAGTACGTAGTCGGACAGAGTGCTAAGGCTCTCACAGAGAAGGAGAGATAGTCAGGAGAAAGAGGATGATGGTAAGCGCGCGCCACACCCTTATGCAGCAACTCCATTGATTATTATTGCTCTCTAGTGTACTCTCGATGCTTCAACTGCCGTTACTACTTACAGTGCTTACAACATTTGCCGAATTTTCTTCATTTTCTACGAAAAACTAAACATGTACTTCATTTAATCAATCAATATAAGATCGGTTTTTTTTTTAACCCGGTACGCTCTTTGAAACATGGTCGTCGTTTGCCTTTTTTTGGCATTGTAATTTTGGCGCACGAGTCATGAAAATTTTGTTTGACTGTTTTCCGCATGAAAAACTTGTGGCGGGGAGTATTAGCTTCAACTTCGTTTTTTAAAAAGTTTCGTACAATATTTTTCGCCAAAAATATTCAATTTTTCGCAAAAAACGACCATACTTATAAAATGTAGCCTAACTCTTAAACTACTGAGTTTTTGTAAAATCACTGAGAGAATAAAAAGTGCATACAATCATTCTGGATTTAATGAAATTTTTCATATTTTGTTCTAAATTTTTTTTTTTTTTTTTTTTTCTGTAAGTGAGCAATTTTTTTACCAATCGGGTCTCTTACCTCATCTACATGGCGTTTTCATCGAAAAATCTGTGTAGATGAGGTAAGAGATTCGAATGTTTAAGATAAAAAATTATCTCGTTGATAGGAAAAATTTTCGAAAAAAAAATTTTGAAAAAAAATTCTGAAAAAATTTCATTGAATCCAGAATGATTGTATGTAACTTTTGCACCGAAAAATATCATCCACATAACTTTTTCATCGAAAGACCCGTGTAGATGAGGTAAGAGACTCGATTGTTTATGATAGAAACAAATCTCGTTGACAGGCAAAATTTTCGAAAAAAATGTTGAAAAAAAATTCTGAAAAAATTGCATTGAATCCAGAATAATTGTATGCAACTTTTTACTCTCTTAGTGATCTCACGAAAACCCAGTATAGTTTTAGAGTTGCACTGCATTTTATAAATATGGTCAATTTTTGCGGAAAAAAATCGTACGAAACTTTGAAAAAAACTAAATTATAGCTAATACTCCCCGCTACAAGTTTTTCATACGAAAGATAGTCAAAAAAATATGTTCATGGGTCGTGCGCCAAAATTACAATGCCAAAAAAAAAAGCCGAAAAACGACCATGTTACAATGAGCGTACCAGGTTAAAAAAAAATTTCAAAAACTTTTTGGAAACAGCGAAATGAAGCTGAATATAACCCCTTCAAATCCATTATTATTAATTCTATTATTAAAAGAGCAGTGAAACTTTTTGCGCGGCGTGGAATCAGGGCAAGTGTTTCCAAACTTTTGGCCGGTAGTGTATGTCTCTAGACCAGAATACCGCCTTAATAAAAATCCTTCCTACGACGATCCTAGGTAAAAATAATTGGCTATCGTACGCTCACCTAACCCAAAACCGTCCATTTCTCGCCGAACCAAATTTTATTGTTGCTACAAGAAAAACTAGGGTTGATAAGGTGACCACGATCAAGAGAAGTCACTGGTTCAACAAAGCTCCAACTTCCGAAATTTCCCCGCTTCATTGCTGCACTGAGAAAAAAGTTCAGTTAAAACAACTAAATCCATTCAGTTGAAAAAAAGTTAGTTGATTCAATATTAATTTGTTTGAAATAATGAAACTATAATTAATTCAACAAATGGATTTGGTTAACCATAAGATATGAGGTGAACGAAATTATTTGGTCAATTTTCAGATACAGTTTAGTCCAATTTACACGTTACTGAGTTGCTGTTAAGAAATACTTCGTTGATTTCTAGTATATTTTAACTAAATAAATTTAGCTGTAACAAAAAAACAATTCGTATTTTCAATCACACAATTTATTTGGTACAAAGATATTCATTTGATTGAACTGAAACTTTGCCCATTCAAGCAACGATTTAACCGATTTAACTAAAACTTCCACTGTATCTTTGTTGAATTACCAAAATGATCTCGTTGAACGTCCGGAAACAAATATTTGGTTGAGTAAAACAAATTTTTGCATTTCCAACCAAATTTTTTTCTCAGTGTATTGTGCGCAAAATGTGTACCGGTGATTAGTAAGTATACACGTATGTCCGCCATACACGAAGTAGAGAGCAAAACGAATCATGATTACGTACACGATTGAGGCCGGTGGTTATGTTATTAGATGTAGGTACAGAGAGAGGAAGATGTGTGAATAGATGGTCCACGCGTGTACGCACTCGTGGTACTGTGGTTAAGAAAAGTGTCATTATATATTCGAACGATGCGAGCGATCTTGAGGGTAGAGAGACGAGGAGAGCCTCTCCTGTGGCAAAAGTGCAGAGAGTGAATGTGATCACGAGGAGAAAGAGAGACGAGTGAGAAATAAAGGGCTCGGAATTCAGGGACGAGTATGTGTGCGATGCATCTCAGCAGAGGGACCAGAGGGACTTAATGGGGTGAGGCAAAGGATCCAAGACGAGAATGGAAAGAAACAAGAGGTCTAGAGAGAGAGAGAGAGAGAGAGAGAGAGAAAGGGAGAGAGAGAGAGGGAGAGGGAGAGGGACCGAGATGAGCGAAGATGAGAGGAAAACGAAGGGGTGATGAGAGTAAAAGAGAGGAAGAGGAAGAGCGAGAGGGGACCACTGAAAATTACAAGCTATACGTTGTTCCAAACCGACCATCCATGATAATACCCGCTCGCCCTCGAGCTATAATGAATATGTAAGACAGATTGTAGGCTAAAAGCGGGAGTCTCAGCGGCTACTGCTGCGTGATACGGTTGTCCATGCACAGATTATATTCCCTCCCCGGACCCCGACGCCATCCCTTTCTGCACAACGCATTACGTGTAACCGATGTACATGGACATGTATTCATATTTCATGTATATACGTATATATATATATATATATATATATATATATATATATATATATGTATATATTTATATCATATAGAAAGTTCTGATCGTACAGAAGGATAATTTATTATTTTTGCAACGATTAAAATCACGAGGAAAATAGCTTGCTTACTGGGAGAGTCAAGCTTTAATGTAACAGTAACTGAACATGCCTGTCTCCAGGCGATGAAAAAGAAAAACATTTACTCCTTATAGTGCGCATTTTTCAACTTGAATTGTATTTTCACTGCAATCGACTTCTTTGTCGTCATATTGGTTTAAATCGGCGCCCAATACGAATGAAAAGTTTTTCTAACATGCAATTTTTTAAATTTGTTCACAATTATTAATGTGGGTCATTTCATATCGAATCGATCAATAGTTGGAATCAACCCCTTTCAATTTTAATTAAATTTGGTCAGAAGTTATCTTTTATCATAAAACGAAGTTCTACCAAAGGACAAACATTATTTTTTTTTTCGAAAGTCAAGCTAAATTTAAAATTTCACCATTTTTTCAATTTTTAAAGTTTATTTTTTAAATATCTCGAAAATTATTATAGTTGGGAAATTGTTTTGAGTTCGTTTTAAAGAGTATACTTGGGGCTACGAAAAAAAAATATTCCGAAAAAAAAATTTGAAAAATGATGAATTTGGAGAATTTTCAATTTTTAAAAATCGTGAAACTTCACGATCAACATTAAATTTTTGGTTCATTTTTTTAAAATGAAATATACCTTGTACTGATCTTAAAAGATCCTGAAATGTTCAGAAAGGTGTTTGTTTCTTTTAAAAATATGATTTTTTGAATTTCCAATTTTGAATTGAATTGAATTTTGAAGAACAAAAAAAAATTTTGTTTCACCTCTAAGTTAAGTAAAGTTGAGTAATGATGTAATTCTTACTGCTCAAAATTCCAAAATTAGATGATTGCTCAACTTTATTTAACTTGAAGGTAGAACAAAAATTTTTGTCCACCAAAATTTGAAAATTCATATTTTTGAAAAAAAAAACATTTTTCTTGAATTGAATGTCGATCGTGGATTTTCACGATTCTTAAAAATTCAAAATTCTCTAAATGCATCATTTTTCAAATTTTTTATCGGAATATTTTTTTTGTAGTTCTAAGTATACTACTCTTAAAGACGAACCCAGAACGATTTTTTCGTAACTATAATAGTTTTCGAGATATTTAAAAAATAAACTTGAAAAATTGAAACAATGGTGAAATTTTGAATAACATTCGAAAAGAATTTTTTTTTTTGTAGAACTCATTTTATGATAAAAGAAAACATCTCCCCAAATATCATCGAAATTCAATGGGGTCGATTCCAGCTATTGGTCGATATGCCATGGAATGACCCATATACATTGTCATATAACAGCCAAATTATGTTCATGAATTTTTTTCATTTGCATCGAATACCTCCTGTATTCAATCTTCGTTGGGTTAATCTCTTTAGGATCCTTGTTTCAATATCTCAATCGATTTAAATTATTATTTTTTAAACAACAGTTTTAATATCGCACGGAATGGCCACGTTCGAAATTAAATAAGATATATGCAGCAATAAAATTTAATAAATTGAGCAATTAAACGATTAGTCCCAACTCTTGCTAAAATCGCTGCGAAAAAAGGTTACACGCGAAGCCAGTAAAAGTGTCAAACTGGAAAGATCAATGGGGTAGAATGAGAGGGAAGGAGAGATGAGCCGTCAAAAGGTCCACGACGAATTGACCCCCTTCTCGTTAATTTAACATGGCTCGAGAGAAGCATTACGGCGCATTATTGTCGCAACACAAATGATTCTTCTGGGGCGTGACTCGGTAACAATTCCGGAGTTTTCGTAATTTTTTTTTTTTTTTTGTATTTTCATGTCATCCTCTCTCGCACCCCGCGCTACCTACTCTTTATTCTTCTCCTGTCATTCTCGCACGTTCACCACGGCTAATATACCTCTCGGACTCGTTCCTTCTTCTTCTTCTTCGTGGACGCTCTTCTTACACGTTTTATACGAGAGGATCCGAGCTCGCGCGCTCATCGCCAATTATCGTTGGACCGTCTCTCACCCTCGAGCGACATAGTTGCTCGCGCGGCGGCAATTGGCAAAAAAAGGGGTCGCAACGCGGTGGAAGGAGAACCTGGGACGAACCGATCGGGAGCGATTATCGCGACAAGGCGCCCGGTCGCCGCGATCATGTCCTCCGCGTCCCTCACACCCATCCTCTGCCATGCACCGTCATCCCATAGAAAGAGAGCGAGAGGGAGGGAGCTGCGAACCAGATCGGCAAAGATTCTGCAAAAGGCAAGCGCATATTCTGTGTGTGTGCGTCTGTGTGTGTGTTCATATGTGTCCCTATGTAGATCCATGAACGGTCGCATAGAACAAAATTAAACGTGTCCATCTTCGAAACAGCGGAAACTGACACTACAAATAGTGTGGAGGGAATAAGATGTTAGTGACAAGTAAGCCACAACGATCATTATTTATTTGTACGATCAACTAAATTATGGAATAATCGGTAACAACGCTGATTCAGAGTGGACTTAAAATATTTGTGATCGATGCTGAGAAACTTGGAATCGGATACACTTGAAGAAATTACGGTTAAGGTACCATGAATTTTGTAATAAATTAGAATGGGTAGAGATACTCTTTATGGTAACCTTGGATAAAAATGTGGTAAAACAATAACAATGAATCATTTTTTTAAATTTAAGATACTGATTGCTTCTGATTGCTTTTATTTACCTTTCGATTAAGGGTCTTGAAATTTTCAAACACACACGGAAAGAACGACTTAGTTGGTTCAACCAAACAGCTTAGTGCGCTGAGCGCCAGACGAGAAGTTGGTTGGATCCACTGGATAGTTGGTTAGGTCAACTAACCAACCCTTTTTTTTAGTTATCACAAGTGAGTCGTCTAAAACGACTTAGTTATCGATCTATAGTCGATTAATACGACTTAGTTGTCGATCTGGAGGGTCGTTAGTCGATTAAAACGACTTAGTTGTCGATCTAGAGGGTCGTTAGTCGATTAAAACTACTTAATTGTCGATCTAGAGGGTCGTTAGTCGATTAAAACGACTTAGTTGTCGATCTGGAGGGTCGTTAGTCGATTAAAACGACTTAGTTGTCGATCTGGAGGGTCGTTAGTTGATTAAAATGCCTTAGTTGTTGATGTAGAGAGTTGTTAGTCGATTAAACAACTTAGTTGTCGATCTAGAGGGTCGTTAGTCGATGAAAACGACTTAGCTGTCGATCTAGAGAGTCGTTAGCCGATTAAAACGACTTAGTTGTCGATGTGGAGGGTCGTTAGTCGATTAAAACGACTTAGTCGTGGTAACTAAAAAATAAGGTTGGTTAGTTGACCCAACCAACTGTCTAGTTGATCCAGCTAATTTCTCGTCCGGCGCTCAGCGCACTAAGCTGTTCGGATGAACCACCTAAGTTGTTCTTTCGTGCAAGATTGTTTTCTATGTACCTTGGTTAATTCCCGACCCAATAGATTCTTCAAATCCTTTTAGAATGGAAAAAGAAAATGGTGCATTGTTTTAGCGACTGAAAGTTTTTTGAGGCGATAATAGTTGAGATAAAGTGGCGGAACCATCGGTATTCTTAAAATCTACTTAGGGTGAATCGGTTTCAGTCATAATTTCTCAGAAGAGGTCATAATTTTTCAGCTTTGGGTAATCATTCATTGCAGGGATGACAATTCAGAAAACAACTTTAGCTGTTGTCTATGCACTGAAGCTGCACTAACCATTACCTCTGATGTAGTTTTTTGATTGAACAAAAAAATCGGCCTTTGGATATCGCCATTTGTGTTGTCTACCAAACAAAAAGACACACGTGAAGGGAGTGGAGAGAAGAAGATGAAGAAAAGGGAAAGAAATGAGAAGAAAAAGATAATGGAAGATCCACTCAGCAAAAGAGCTCTCTCCTTTGTGGTTGCCTTTGGGACAGGTGACAAAGTCGGATGTTTAGGCATTCTTCGGGGCTAAAATTGGTAGGCCAAGCGGGAAAAGCAGTCCGGAATACTTTCAAAAGGTATCTGTACGTATACAATAATGGGGAGAAGTATGTGAGAGCCGAGAGGGCCCATCGGGGCCCCGAAAGAGCGAGTGGGATCGAAAGGACACGATAAGAAGAATGAAGAGGCGAGTAGCTGTGAGCTGTGAGAGTTGGTCGGTGAAGAAGGAATGCCGTCGGACGAGCGCCTGGGGCAGGAGAAGAGGATGAGAGCTCTGGCGGATCCACACGCGGCGGTAGGCTACAACCACACTGTTCAGCACAGGTCCGTGACTTCTCTTTTTCTCCCCCCTCCCCAACAAACATCCCCTCTCACATCCCTTTGTATGTATACACATATTTACCACTGCGTACCTATATAAGAGTATCAGAGACCCTTCGTACTGGTTGTCGTTGCTGCTGTGTTTGGGACTCATCACGAAGTATCTGTACCAAAGGTTTCTCCCTTCCTCTCTTTTGAGAAAGGTGGCTGCTTCCCTCCCTCTCCGCTTCATTATTCTCTTCTGTGGCTTCAATGTCCCGATTCGAGTCCGCACAACCAATTCGGTAATTGCGAAATTACTCTCCGTTGTTAACAACGAAATGACCTTAGGAAAGAGGTATTGTTCACTTTGGGATCCTTAAAAATCTTCGCCTCGTTTATTGACAATTTCTGGCAAAGAAAATCATTTCTGATGGATTACATTTGGCGCTGCTTTGTTCAATCAAACGGATCAAAAAAGTTTATTTCAGTTCCGAGTCACGGTAAAAACAAATACTCGGTTTTCCCACGAACAGCTGGGAGGCCTCAGATGGTAGCAAAACAGCATTTTCCTGTATCTTTTTAAACTATTGCTTTTTTATTGAAGAACAAATGAGATTCTGATACACGTTAAATAGAAACATGAAAAACATGAAAACATGAAATAAACTTCAAAACTCACCAAAATATTGGAAAATTTCAACTCAGCAAAGGCAGTCGTTAAAGCGGTATTCTGGTCTAGCGAGACATACATTTTGAGCGTTTTGTTGAGCTCAATAAAAAAAAAATATATATATATGTATATATATATATATATATATATATATATATATATATATATATATATATATATATATATATATATATATATATATATATGTACCATTCTTTTTCTACAACATATGGTGATAATGAGCAAACAAATTTTCGAGAAAAAAAATGAAAATTAAGGATGTTGAGTCCCAAATCGCAAATGATGAGAAAATTCTGAAAATTTGATATGTTTTTGGGTGAAGTATTTAAGAGGTCGTGTAAAAACTTTACGACGATTAGGAAGCTCGTTATCGAACAATTAACATTAACAAATTAAATTAAATTAAATGTAGTCTTATGGAAATTGATATAACTTTGCGATAAGTTTTTTTTTGACCTCGCCATTTTTTAATATCTGCAATATATTGAAAGCAACGGAAACAAAACGAAGCTTGCTGATAAATATTTTTTTATTTGTTTAAAAAATTGTTCTTAACAAAATGTTAATTTTTTAATAACGAGCTTCCTAATCGTCGTAAAATTTGTACACGACCTTTTGAATACTTCATACAAAAACGTACCAAATTTTCATCATTTTCTCATCATTTTTTATTTTAACCCTTAAGGAGGTTGAAGTAATGATGATAGAATTCTGAAAATTTGGTATGTTTTTACATGAAGTATTCAGGAGGTCGTGTAAAAATTTCACGCTGATTAAGAAGACAATTATAAGCTGGTGAAGTTAGGGACAACAAAAAAGGGGTGTGCTGGTTGACACCAATACAACCTTTCTCAACATCCGACATAAAATTAAGAAAAGATTCTTAATTATTAAGAGTTTCGTTATAGTCCATGTCTCAGAGAAAACGAAAATAAAAATTTCGCAAAATGGTGGTGGTCTGAACAAAAAAATGTGTTTTTCGACTCTTTTTTGTATAGTTTTTAATTTTTTAACAATAGTAAAAAAAATAATTTTCATACAAAAGTGGTAGGAACGATGGAGAGTTATACATTGATGATTGGTTAAAAATTTCAAGTAAATCGGTTGAGTAGAACTTGAAATATCATGTCAGTCGTGCTGAGAAAAGTAGTTTTGAAGGAAACGTCTAGTATAGTCCGATTTGCTCCAAAGTAATCGGCGTAGTTCCTGTGTCACTAAAATAGCTATAACTCTCTGAATTATTGGGACTTAAAAATTTCTTTCCGAGGATATACTCTTAAAGGTCTAAACTTAAGAATATGGAAAAAAATCGATTTCTTCTAAATCCTAGACCAGAATACTCTCTGATTTTAGGACGCTCTGACATGACGAGCGTAGTTGCTAGTTGCTGCGTCACTAAAATAGTTATAACTCGCTGAATTATTAGAATTTAAAAATTTACTTCTGCGGATATATTCGTAAAAATCTAAACTTTAAGAATATGCAAAAAATTGTTTTTTTCAAGATTCTAGACCAGAATACCCCCTTAATGTAACGCTCTGACATGACAGGAGTAGTTGCTGCGTCACTAAAATAGCTATAACTCCGCGAACTATTGGAATTAAAAAATTTCTTTTCGAGTATATATTTTTAAGGGTCTAAACATTAAGGATATGTAAAAAAATTGATTTTTTCAAGATTCTAGACCAGAATACCTCCTTAATTTTACGCTCTGACGTGGGAGGGGTAGTTGCTGCGTCACTAAAATAGCTATAACTCCGCGAACTATTGGAATTAAAAAATTTCTTTTCGAGTATATATTTTTAAGGGTCTAAACATTAAGGATATGCAAAAAAATTGATTTTTTCAAGATTCTAGACCAGAATACCCCCTTAATTTTACGCTCTGACGTGGGAGAGGTAGTTGCTGCGTCACTAAAATAGCTATAACTCCGCGAACTATTGGAATTAAAAAATTTCTTTTCAAGTATATATTTAAGGGTCTAAACATTAAGGATATGCAAAAAAAATGATTTTTTCAAGATTCTAGACCAGAACACCCCCTTAATGTTACGCTCTGACGTGACAGGAGTAGTTGCTGAGTCACTAAAGTAATAACTCCGCGAACTATTGGAATTTACAAATTTCTTTTCGAGTATATATATTTAAGGGTCTAAACATTAAGGATATGCAAAAAAAATGATTTTTTCAATATTCTAGACCAGAATACCCCCTTAATGTTACGCTCTGACGTGACAGGAGTAGTTGCTGCGTCACTAAAATAGCTATAATTCCGCGAACTATTGGAATTTAAAAATTTCTTTTCGTGTATATATTTTTAAGGGTCTAAACATTAAGGATATGCAAAAAAATATTGATTTTTTCAAAATTCTAGACCAGAATGCTCCCTTAAAAAATAATTTCCAGGTTCCGCTTTGAACAAAAATTTGCTTGTTTCCACAAGAAACGAGAATTTCGATGGACATTGAAAAATTAAAAAAAAAAAAATCTTCAAGCCCCTCAATATGTAGGTACATGTAATGTTGACTCAGAATGCGCGTTGTGTGAGTTCGACAAAAGAGAATTCGAGTCACAAGTGCTCACTCAGAGACGCACGCGTATAAACCGCCTATCTCTCACTCCCGCTCTCTTTTTCTCCGCCACCCAGGCTATATGTCGTTCTGGCACTTCGAGGTTTCCGAGTTAACGACGCGGAAAACAAAGGACACGGACGAGTGCGGTGTACGTTCGCGAAACACACGAGGCTGTTTCCGTATGTAACTCTGTGCTCTTGCTCTCTTATATCCAGCACACACACACACTGTCGAAAACATTGCGTCGAAGAAAAGAAGAAGAGAGGAACAAACAGAACTGAAAAGAAAAAAAAACCAGAACGAGGAAGAGGAGCGATAGTGAGCAACATTTTTCGAACAAAAAGGCACCACAGAGCCGTGGTCTCGAACCGACACTGCCGAAGTTACATTGAAACACGCGTGCATTCTGCAAAGAATCTCGTTTCTCGATGCACTGAATTATATACGGAAACGTTCTTTTGTACATTTATTCAATGCACAATATTTTTAAATTTACAATCATTGTGTTTTATTTTCCTGCCAGAAACTTTGGAAGATGATGCAATGTCTCCTTAAAAGATTTTGAATAAAAAGTTTGGACTTTGATTCTTGCTGTCGCGGTTATAAAAAATTTGCTTAGAGAAATTTGGTTTTCACAATTGTTAAAGCCTTACTAAATACATCTCCATGATTAATCGTTTGCTAAACCCTGAAAAATTATTTGTACGGAACAAGTTTTCCAAAAACCAAAAATCCGGAAATGTTCAATCCAAAGTCTGATTCGAGACAAATGACAATGATTGAATAATTGTGAGGTTGCATTGGGCAAGATACAATCTATGGAAAAAAATAGATTGCTATTTAGGATTGGGACAATATGTTGTTATGTGATATGATCCGACATGCCCGATATTCAAAATATAATATGTTTGTGAACATGAAGTGCGGCAGTTATCAGATTAGGTACAGTTCTTTATTGTATTGGAGCACATTATTGATTTCCTCTGATGAATATGTAAATGTTACTATAGTTAATAAGGGGTCAGCTGTTCCATATTTAACAACCCATTTATTACTGTTATTATTATTCATATTATACATCATGGCGCATAATATGAACGGATGAGAGGCGTGGATTGCATCGGAGCCAGTGACATTGCCCATCTCAAGTAGGATAATATGCTTAGTTTCAAACGAGACAGGTGGACGACCTTGGGAAAAAGTCCCAGTGATCCCGTGCATCTCATTGACATCGATTATCGAGGTATATATTTAAAATGTATATATACAACGTAGCATCATTCGAATCTTGTTCTCCATCTCCATGTATCTTCGACCTCTCATCCGATGACTCCATCTCGTACCTTGCATTCGTCAAGTTTATAATATGAACTACGGTCATTCTGAATTGAGGTTACGATTCGGTTGATTTGAAATACAATATCGAAAAAAGATTTTTAATAATGGGTTCGAACATTCTTGAATGCTACGATAAAAATATATCTTTCATTGATTGATAAATTACTAACTAAATTAGGTAACCTCGTTGCATTACTGGATCAAACTGGCATGACCTCTATATAAATGAGTCCTTTTCGTCGATGAACCTCTATAAGATGAACGGCCCAGTTAGTGTCACTTTTAGAGCTGCGGTGTCGGATTCCTGCTACTTATTCATGCCTGATATAGCCAAACCGAAAACTAAAGGTTTCAACATGTGCATGAAAGACCCCGAACGAGATTCACCTATTGTAACAGTGAAACAATCAAAATTTATTAATAAAATCATTGTTTCAATAGCGCTTTTCTACTGCCAGGGTTCCTGACACTGAAGCCACGCCCATGTCCTAGTTTGTGACCCCTGCGTTGTACCGATTTATGACACTCGTGGCGCAGTTTATGACACCTGCGGGTCACCAGTTACTGACACTAACCTTCAAAAATTTTCACAAATGATAATAGTTTTGTTATTGCATTTTTTTCCGTTTCTTCCGTTCATAAAAACTAATATTCTTTTCTTTAAATTGTTTTTTCACCGTAAATTAGTATAAATAAGCGAAGAAAATTGTTCGATGCAGCAGGTGACAAATCGAGGCTCAACAACAGGGGCACAACCTCAATTATTGGACCCAGTTATTGGCACCGCGAATTTACATAAATACCCAACCAAAAGTTAAATTATTTATTATCTCGTCGATAGTCTGGTTCCTGCTGAAGATGTTGA
The DNA here is from genome assembly GCA_946863875.1 of Alloplasta piceator. Lineage (NCBI taxonomy): Eukaryota > Metazoa > Arthropoda > Insecta > Hymenoptera > Ichneumonidae > Alloplasta > Alloplasta piceator. The sequence goes on along the minus strand of OX333072.1, from coordinate 11,065,882 downwards.
TACCATTTTTATGTCGTTTTATACTTGCATGACGAACAAAATTCACAATTTGTCGCTTGTCGTAGCTTGTGTGGGTTTCATCTAGGACTGTCGCTGCGGAGCCACTGAGACGCGTGTCGTACTATTCACTGGTCCATTTCCATTTTAAATATTTAATTCTAAAAGGTGTATCTCTCCAATAATTGAAAGTGAAAAATTCTGTTTAATTAAACGGTAATTGGATTATTATTCGACAAAAACTGTATGTATTGCAATCAAAATTGAGCCGTTGGTTTCACAATCTGGGACAGTGTCAGTAACTGGGCCGTTTACCTTACAAGGTTCTTTCAATCATTTTGTCAATTCCTCATATAAAAACTTTTGTTGTTCATCAGACAATGTACAAAAGTACGTTCATAATTTTTTTTTCCAATCCGATCATTAAATTTCAAATTCAAATCGTTAAAAATCTGCACTGATCGATTCAACCTAAGTGCGACTACCGCAAAACATTCAGGAATTATCAGAAGAGAACGTCAGCTTTTATTTACAGCAAAGTTTCCAAAATAGTGGCTCAAATGTCTTTATTTAAAAATAATAATTTTTGTAAAATACCAAAATACGTTCGAATCTATTTAATTCAGGATCTACGATACCTAATCGTAATGCATATAAGTGCATTTCGCATGACGAGTTTCACTTGCGCATATCTCATTCCCATTATCACCATATTATTTTCCCTCGTCGTATCTTGATCCCAAATGCGAATTATAAGTGCTTTTCTGCCGCTGTGGACTCTCATGTGTATATAGATATATGCTTGTAAAAGCTGGGGTGTGTATTATTATATATCTGGGTGGACCGCGGACGAGGATGCAAGAGAGAGAGAGACAGGAGAGTCGCGCGCAAGGACCGGACCCGGATTGTGAAGCCACACGGGAAAGAGAACTGAAGATTCCACGCATGGAATTCCTTAAGGTCTTTTATTGTCGGGCGTCAACGAACGTATAAAGACTCTGCTCGAGCACCCTCTCACTCTCTTGTCGTTTCTTTTTCTTTTCTCTCATTCGCCGTGTCTCTTTCTATCTCGGTAGATCGCACTCTTTGTGTTTCTATATATTTGTGCATATCTGTATATGCATATAAATATAATGCTAAGCACGAGCACAAGTATATGCGATACAATGTGACGCTTCCTCTTATCTGATGCAATTAAAAAACGGGACGTTGACGCAAACGAACTGTCATTTTTCATGAGAGTAACCATATACTCTTCCCAGTAGAAACACGCTTATTCGAATCTTTCGCATTAATTCACAGATCTCCACGTGGAGACAAAATTTTAAGTTCGTTTGTTTTCGGGATATTTTCAATCAAGTGGATCATTAAATTTTTTTTGGAAATTGAAAGAAAAGGAAGTCAATTTTTGCGTGAAATTAAATCAATTTTTCGCTATGCTGAAAGTTTTCTCGTGGGGTTAGTAAAAGCGATATCAGGATGAATTGAACGCTATTTTTTGTTTTTATTTGCTGGCGACGTATTGATTAATAATAATATTAATCGATTAATGAACTTTCTTTAAAAATCCACTCGGATAACATTTTCTGGCTTAGACGAAATGTCTTAGATGATTGAAAATTATACAAATATAGGGGAACTCGGGGCTAGTTGTAACAATTTTTGGAAAAAGGCCTGTAACACCTAAAATATGTATGCTTCTAAGATTGTGAGTAAGAGAGTTTGTAAAGTATATATCTAAGCACTAATTTCAATTGAAAAATAATTTTAAATCTTTACCCATCTTTTACACCAGACGTTTTTTGAAAAAATGGGAGCTGTTACAACTTACCCCATGTCCGGGGCTAGTTGTAACAGGCTCGGTCCAAATTGTAACAATGAAAAGACTGGCAACATTTATAAGAAAGAACATGTTTTTATTGGTTCACAGTCTTGTATTATTCATCGTGGTTCATTCTTGTGATGATTATAATCTTTGGTAGTCTCTCGTGCTAAAAAAAATACAATACAATAATTAGGCATATTTTTCTGGGCAATATTAGAGTAAAGAGGAGTAAAAGAATGCACAAAAAGCCGCAAATAATTTGCAATACTATGTAATCACTATACTACAAGTTGTAATAATATTATTTATACAAATACATGTAGAGAGCAGAAAAAAAACACGCGCATGGGGCAAGTTCTAACATGTTACAACTTGCCCCATGGGCTCATTATGTCTACTTAATGAAATATCTCAAAAACTACAAACTTTAGAATAATTAAAAAAAAAGCAAATGAAAGCCAGTTAAATTTACGATGTAACAAGGAAAAAACAATAAACGATAAATTTAATTTTAATAGTCAAAATTAAAATTTTCGTAAGTATTTTTTTTACGAAACCTGGCCGAAATAGAGCTCCGGTGCATATCCTCTTATTTTGATGTCTTGCGGGGTATTAGCGGTGTTTATGTTATGCCGCGAGTTATAAGAAGCACATTGAGCAAAAAAATTACATCAAAATGTTTTTTTTTCACCCATGCAAGATTTTCGTGCTTTTCACCATATGCGTAGACAGCCGAAAAGTGACTTTTTTCTGACAGCTAAGGGCGAAAACAGAAGAGTTCGCGAACGAACAGAGATAAGCCTTTTTGTCGAGCGTGAAGTTTGCCGCAACGAGCGAAGCGAGGGCTGCAACCACGCGAGACAAAAGACGAATCTCTGGCCCGCGTTGCACACGATCTTTTTTTTCCCCATGCAAGATTTTCGTGCTTTTCACCATGTGCTTTTCACCTGTCAGAAAAGAGTCACTTTTTGGCTGTCTACGCATATGGTGAAAAGCACGAAAATCTTCCATGGGTGAAAAAAAATCATATTTCCCGTATTATCTGTGTTTTTTCTTCCCCTATCCAAGAAATAGACTCTCCTTAAATTATTTCTCCGGTTTACCGATATTCTATTGTAAATATCTAATCTACATTTATAAATATACATGTTGCACGCAAAAATTTCATTTAAAACGACAGTTCGAGAGTTCTTGTAAAATCGATTATTTATCGAGTCGCATTAAAAAGTTATTCGGCCGCACAGAGAGTGATAATGAGCTATACGTGGGTCGATGCCATCACATGGAGGGCCCATCAGTTGCATCGAGAATCCAATGGCTTTCGGTGTCATATACATATATAGATGCATACACTTCTTCATGTATATAATATACCCAAATTCACATATATACACGTGCATATGTGTATGCATTTTTCTTTTTTTTTTCGTCGAGAGACAACAATTTCGATGTGCCCATTAAGAAGCGATCATTGGCAGGTTGAAAAGTGGAGCCGGTGAGGCTTCCAAAAGGACGCTGACGTTACGGTACATGGAATGCACTTATAAGTATATATACCGGACATACATAGTGCGGATCCACATGTATATATAATATTTATATGCGCATTACATGTATCTATAGTACGTAAAGTACGGACCCTATACTTTCGTCGTGCCAATCTTGCTGAGGATATGTAATACGAGCGGTACTCGAGGCACTAGTGGCAGAATTATTACGGTACGAACAGTCATTTTCAACATAACAAATGAAGGTTATTATCGATCATATGAAATGTCGTAAAATCCAATCGGCCCGAGAATCCTTTCCTCATCGATAGATTGTTCCATTACGAATAACTCTTGATAATCAAACTTCTATAAAGTTCTAGGATAGTCATCCTTGAGTTCAATTGACTAGATACTCGATTAGTTCCATGACTAAGGTTGATAATCAAAATATCTAACGACAATGCACTAACTAAATATTCTGACTTATTAACCCTTTAACCCTTGAAAACGCAGAACTTCCATAAAAATGAACATATCGACATTGTTGAGGTCGTATTTTGCAGATGAAAGATGCATCTAATCATGAAAAATTCGGCAAACGCGAGGGTTGCACCCCTTCAGTCTCACACCCTGTCAAAAAGTGCGAAAATTGCGAAAAAATGAGAAACGAGCATAACTTTCTGGCAAAATTTGTTCTAGGGTCGCGATCTCAAGTGTGTGCTTTGAAATAACATCGAAAATTTGCATCAAGAATACCCAATTGGAAAACTACCCCTAACAGTAACGAAGCATCGAAAACCACCCCTACAAATGGTGATACGCCCAAAAGTGAACTTCCATTAAAGTTCAGTTCATATATATTTTCGAAAAAGCATGGAAAATATGTATCAAGAACATCCGATTCAAAAACTACCACTAACAGTAACGCAACATCGAAAACCACCCCTAGAAATGTTGATACGCTCAAAAGTGCACTTCCATTGATGTTCAGTTCTGAAACACTCGTATTTCGATTCAGATCAGGATAAAATAACAGAAAAGGCGATAATAACATTTTATCCCTTGAGGGATCCATTTCTCTCAATTGAGGGGTAGTTCATATAAGGGTTGATTGATTCGTAAGTTCTTCAGAATCCCACTGCGTGTTCTGGAATGACTTTTCGTCAATTTCTGGCAGAAATGAACGATGCGAAATAAAATTAAGATGTTATAAAGTGATTGGGTTGGTTTTTTATCTAGGAGTAGTTTCTTGGGGTAGAAAAATTCTCAAATTTTTTTTTCTTACTTTGGGTATCCATGAATTCAGATTCACCGTGTATGAACTTTGCAAAATGCTCCAAAAAAATTCAGCTGTTTAAGGGTTAACTTATTTGAAATAATGAAGTATAGTAGAGAAAATAATGGGATTCATTGGCGAGAAGACTTCTCGCCTAACTTGGCTATCAAATCAATGTTATCAAGCGTAGGAACGCTTGATAGTTTTTTTTTCACACGAAACTTCGGAGATTATTTTCCATTGTCTTTCATGCAGACTTGAACTAAATGGTGTACATATGACAAAAATCCTTGACCAACGTCGAAGAATGTGATGCTGAAGTGCCACAGCCAACTTCTCCATTTACCTTCGGTCTTTTCCAATCTCATGAGGTATATAATGCATTATTCTGCTATTCTGGTTCTACCGTATCACTGACGATGGACGTTCCATCCTTATGGCGTATTATAACTCGCGAGAGCGGTGATATCGTGCGGCCGTCGGCGGTCGCGCTTCTTCTTCACTCCGCGCGGGGTCGCTGACTCGAACGGTCGCCGATCCGTCAGTCGATTACTCCGGGGATCTTACGTGAACGTGGAAACAGGTTCTTGGAATCCGGTTCTCGATTCTACATACGACTCTAATCAACGCGGCTAGATTGCTGCATCGCCGCTGCTCTCTCTCTCTCTCTCTCTCTCTCTCTCTCTCTCTCTCTCTCTCTCTCTCTCCCCCTCTCTCTCTCTCTCTCTCTCTCTCTCTCTCTCTGTCTTTCTGTTCATCGCACACTACAACGACAGAAAGTGCGAGAGAGAAGTTGAAAAAATAAAGAGATGGCAGAATTCCTCATCTCGCTCTTGTCCATTTACTCCTTCGGACATGGGTGAGCGAGATGAACGCTTCGCTTGTTCCTCGGGACTAAGGAACAACATTACTTATACCCATTCATATGCTCGTACCTGAACTCATGTGAATATCGGTGTAACTGCATTATCGTGATGCTTCAGCTAGATGCGAACAATCTTACACGTTTTTCCGTGGAGATAATGAAATAATGCGTTATAGAGCGTGATCTTTCGTCTCGCTAGGAAAAATGCCTCGAAATTCCAACAAGGAGATGGTCAAACACGTACACGAGAAAAATAATCCCAAGAATCTCGGTGATTTAAATGATCTGAAAAAATTCGTTGATTCACATTTTTTCACACGAGTTTCTACTCAACCGTGTAAATTACATTTTCTAGGCCTCTTGCAACCGAATTAATCACCTGTGCTCTTTCTCTCTCTCTCTCTCTCTCTCTCTCTCTCTAGGCGTAAAATATACGCATACGAATGAATTGAAACAAGAATGAAGAAACTTTAATAATCGTTCAGCATCTATCGCCATTAATCCTCTCCGCCGCCTTTAACTAATAGATTTTCATTATTTCGCGAGTCCCCGACTCTAACCTCTGTAATTATCGCGAGGGGTTAATATGTTTGCGCGGCAGCCGTGAGACGATTATATATCGTGTTATGTATGTGTATGTAAAATGGAGAGGAGACTGGATCTCGAGTCACTTGAAAACTCACGTTTGTATAGACGCTATTACACACAAACATGGGAACGTAATACGCGCCCGTATTTATCGATGGTTTATTTCTAGGGATATGCGAGCAAGGATCGAAGAGTTATCTCTCGCTGTGATGTATACAACTTGCAAGTACGTGTGTCTATGCATTTATACATACGATCCTCATTAGGGTGCAGTTATTTAGGCTTTGGCGAAATAAGTTCGGTGTCACCCCAAAAACATAATCAAGGTGCATAAAAAAAAATCTGTGTAAAGTTTGGAGGCGCTCGGAAAATTAGAAAACGCGCCACCGGGCGATTGAAATTTTATAGGTTTTTTGGGCATCTCTACAGAGCTTAATTGTCATTAACAAAATTATGAACAAAAAAATTGAAAAAAATCGGTTTTTTACACCATACTATGCACAATATGAGGGTACGAAGTTTCAAATTTTTCTCATTAATATTATACTCGGAAAAAAAAATCATTGATGCGTGGGATAAATACATGTATATTTTCCATTTAAAATTTCAATCACTCGGTGGCGCGTGTTCCAATTTTCCGAGCGCCTCCAAACTTTACACAGCTTTTTTTTGATACACCATGATTATGTTTTTGGGGTGGCGTCGAATTTTTTTCGCCAAAGCTCAAATAACTGTCACCCTAATCCTCATTGTGTTCGCCTCCGTCGAAAATTAAGGCGGTATTCTGGTCTAGAATTTTGAAAAAATTAATTCTTTTCTTCATCTTCTTAAAATTTAGACCTTTGAGAATAAATCCTCAAAAGGGAATTTTTTAATTTCAATTATATATGGAGTTATAGCTATTTTAGTGACGCAGCAACTGCGCCCGTCACATCGGACCAAATCGGACTATACAAGACGTTTTTCTCAAAACTACGTTTCTCAACACGGCTGCCATGATATTTCAAGTTCTACTCAACTGATTAACTTCAAATTTTTTATCAATCTTCAATGTATAACTCTCTATCACCCCTATCACTTTTGTATGAAAATTATTTTTTTTTACTGTTGTAACAAAATTGAAAACTAAAAAAAAGTCGAAAAACGCCCTTTTTTGTTCAGACGACCCCCATTTTGCAATTTTTTTTCTGTTTTCTCTTAAGAAGGAACTATTTTGTCATTGTTAGTAATTAAGAATCTTTTTTTTAATTTTGTATCGGTTGATTAGAAGGGTTGTAATTGAGTCAGCCAGCACATCCTTTTTTTATAGCCCCAACTTTACCAGCTTGTAACTTATTTAATTTCCATTGTTTTTCTCGAAAGATTTTTCGATTTTTGTCAAAATATTAAGAAATATGTTGTGAAAAAAAAAATGATAGAAATATTTTTCGATTTTTTTATCGAGTTCGACAAAACGCTCAGATTGTAGGTACGTTTATAGACCAGAATACAATAAATTTTTCCAACACCCGCAAAAATTTTATTTTTTATCATTTTCACCTGCATTGAGATTCTTAGAAAATAAGTTATTAATGTAAAATGAAAACCTTTTTGATTTCAGATGAAAATTGGAATGGCTACACGTCCGGCAACTGGAGAACTCTAGTTACGACCTTCAGCGGTGCGTAACTTTGTTATTTTTGGCTGAATTTATTTCAAAAAATTTAGAAAGGTTGTTCGAAATATGAATCAAATAATGTCAGAATTGGATTGAATTCTAATTCTTTCCATCCAAACAAAAAAATCCTGAAAAATCAGTGAAAATGAACCTCCTAATGTGGTTTCCCCCCTTAAGCCAGGACCACTATTGACGACAGTGATTGGCAATTTCTGCAATAAAAGCTCTATTTCGGACGGAAAGAGATACGTGAAGCTGAAATCCTTTTTATTCTTGAATTATTAAGGGGCCAATCACTGTATTTCGCTTCTCACAATGCTATCACTCGATCTTCTCACCGTGAATCTGCCTCCCTCTCACGATCTCTTTTCCTGTCCAACGATAAAAGAGGAGATGCAGTATACGCGTTTATACTCTTCAATTCTGGTATGCATCGTTTTGCTTTGCGCTTTAACTATTTATAGATATAATAGTTGGATACCACCGGGAACACCAATGTTAATTTCACCAAGAGTCGGGACCAAAGGACGTGCTGTGTATAGTTAACAGAGTGTATATGGGGCATTCCATAACAAGTCGACCTGCGTGTGACCCTCGACCTCGCTGATTTCGCTTACGATTTTTAATATGATTCTTCCAACTCAAAATAGCATTCAGAATTTTTTTAGATTTTTAAAACCGAATTTGAGTACGTTTTGATTTTTTGAACATTTTTTTCGAAAACCTCGAGGGCCGTAATATAAAAATCTGAAAAAATTCTCAAAAATCCGGTGTCAAAAATGAAAATTTTTTACCCAAAATTCTTGATATCCAGGATTTCCCTTCCACCTCGATTTTAGGTTTTTATGAAGAAAACGTAAAAAATAAAATAAATACAGAAATTGATCTACCGTGAAAAGTGGCTTGAATATTTTTATCGTTAACCAACCAACAATTTCCAACAATAGTTGGTTAATTTCTGCATCTATCTTTTTTACGTTTTCTTCATAAAAACCTGAAATCAAGGTGGAAGCGAAAGCCTGGACATAATGAATTTTGGGTTAAAAATTTTCATTTTCGACACCGGATTTTTGAGAATTTTTTCAGATTTTTAAATTACGGCCCTCGAGGTTTTCGAAAAAAATGTTCAAAAAATCATAACGTACTCGAATTTGGTTTCAAAAATCTGAAAAAAATTCTGAATGCTATTTTAAGCTGGAAGAGTCATATGAAAAATCGTAAACGAAATCAGCGAGGTCGAGGGTCACTCTCAGGTCGACTTGGTATGGAATGCCCAATATGTAGATTATATAGGTATATTTATATATGGATATAGATACATATATATATTATACTGCAAGTAAAGCGCGGGGAGAGCTCGGGGCTCTTTTTCGATTAGGCATTACACACACCGCGGACTCATATAGCAGGAGAGAAGCGTCCGGGAATTAATCTGGAGGATGAGAAATTTATTAACGAAGCGGGAAAGAGGCCGTTTCTCGCGCACCATGTCTTTTGATCACGTTGGTAAACCTCGCTCTCGCCTTCTCCCTCGGTCCTTCTCTCTTTTTCTCACTCTGTCTCTCTCTTCTCTCCCTTGTCCGCTCTTTCGCTCCTTGCCAGGTGCACCGAGGATGAATTTATTTTAAAAGCTTGATGAGGGAGGAGCAATTAATTATCTCCATACATGTTCTCTGCTTTTACTGTCGATGGTAAATTCTATTTTTCTCAAAGTATACGAAAAAAAAAATCCGCAATTTGATACATTTTTCTCAGGATGATCATGCAATTGTGTCGAATATACATGACATTTCACAGATATTTCTGTCATTAGCAAGTGCAATTAACTTTTCTCAGAAACATTGACGGGCTTCATCGAATGTATTTTACGAAATAACAGAATGTTATAAATTATAATCCTAATGAGATACAAATGTACCACATTGGCTGGAATTGATTTTCTCAGTGGGCGGTACGATTGGGACCAATTAATCTTCCCTGAACTCCAACCCATGAAAACGGATAATATGCCCTTGAGATATGTACATTATAATGTACTACATATATATGTGTCATTCCCTATCAATTCAACGACGTTTTGTCGGTGACCCTCTTCGATTTTTTTATATTTTTTAATATGTTATCATACATACAAAAAGAAGTATCCATGTACATTTTGAGCTCTCTATCTTAAACCATACCGAAATTATTAATTTTTCAAAAAAGATTCTTACAATAATCACAACTTTTACAATAACCAAGATATTCTAATTTGTAAGGTCATTTTTTTCAATGTACTTTTTGAAAAAATATCGAAAATTAAGAAAAAAAAATTTAAATATCTTTTTGGATGTTTTAAGCTAAAAAATTTGATTTTCTTTCAAGGGAACCCTTTTAATTTAAGAAAAAAAGATTCTACGTAAAAAAAAAATTTGTGAGATTTTACCGAAGATAGGATTCAAATAACATCTTAATACACATATTTTCTTTGTAAATTATAATAATTAACATCAAGAATTACAATTCAAGTACGTTTTGCATTTTATTCAATTTTTTCACATACAAATTGTAATTCTCAATGTTAATTATTATAATTTACCAAAGAAATATGTGAGAGAAATTAAATTATTTATTTTAACATCAATGAAATCAACTATTGTAGTCATAAAAAGCAAAAATATCAAAATTACGAAGAAAAGGATTAAAAAAAAAAATTTGAAAAAAATCGAAGGGGTCCCATTGATTGAAAATCGAATTTTTTAGCTTAAAACAGCCAAAAAGACATTAATTTTTTTTTTCTCAATTTCCGACATTTTTTTCAAAAAGTACATTGAAAAAAAAAATGACTTCTTAGCAAGATAGAATATCTTGGTCATTGTAGAAGTTATGATTATTTTAAGAATATTTTTTCAAAAATCAATAACTTCGAGATAGAGAACTAAAAATTTACATGGATACTTCTTTTTGCATGAACATGTTAAAAAATTTAAAAATTCGAAGGGAGTCACCGACAAAACGTCGTTGAATTGATATGGAATGACACAATCATATGGGGCATTCCAGTTATAACCTCGACATTTTTTTCTCGTTTCAAAGTACAATTTTTTTGACAAGAGTGTGGCCTCCGATTTTTTTCAAATAAATTGAAAAATAAGTACATTTAAAACCGCATTATTTAAGCGCTATCCCATCATGGAGAAATCATTTTTCAATTTTTTCTATGTGTATGAAACTTTGAAACATGTTTTTTTAATGTATACAAAAATGTGTACAATATTTATGTACACATAAATATTGTAACTGTATAAATAAATAATAGCATCAACAACGTTACTCCTTTTTTACGAATAAATAAAAACACATTTTTCAAAGTTTCATACGCATAGAAAAAATCGAAAAATAATTTCTCCATGATGGGATAGCGATCAAAAGATGCGGTTATAAACGTACTTTTTCGTCAATTTATTTGAAAAAGATCGGAGGATATACTCTCGTTGAAAAAAAAACTGTACTTTGAAAGGTGTTAAAATGGAAGAGGATGAAAAATAATTTTTTTTGAAAAATACGTATGTTTTTTTTTGTCGAAAAGTAACTGAAAAAAATCCGCGTCACGAAGAAAAAATATTGAGGTAACGGCCGCTCGGTTATAGCTGAAATGCCCCATATATAGAACTTATTGCCTAAAAATATATTTTGCCTATTTTTCATATATTCACAAATATCCGAGGTATTTCTCCTTGGATATAGTCGGGATATAATATTATTTTTTGTGCCCCTGCCAGGACACATGTGATCCCCTTTTTCCCTTCTATGAAATAAGGGTTGAAGATGGCAGGTTGAGGTACCCGAGTGGGATCAAGACCGAGAGTTCCGATGGGGTGAACGAATGAATCGGTGATGGAGATCGATGAGCCGAGAGGTCAACGTTTTAGAACCTTCGCTTTCATCCTCTCCTCCATGTTTTCTGTGGTTTGTGCAGAAACACCTGCACAAATACAGCATCGGATACACATTCGTTGAATTTTCATTTGAGCTTCCTTGGACTATATTCCGGGCACGAGTCGACTCTCACACGATCCCACCGCGATCGCATTCGCTAAACGAGCGAGATCGGCTTCCGTAGATACAAACAGATACTTTCTGGCCAAGTCTCTCTCTTCCTCTCGTTGCTTTCGCCCCTCTGGTTGATGGTCCGAGCCTCCGGGGTGTCCGTGCACATATCTTTCCAGTTGGTCAAGAGAAGCTACCGCTGAGAGACGAAACTCTTCCTCCAGTTATATATCACTCGGTACCTCTTCGTCCCCGTTGGTTCTCCACTGAGGTAGAAAATAATGTACCGTATCGTCAGGATCCAAGAGCGAGAACTCATCGGAGGAAGAAAGAGTTATTCTGGTTCTCGAAAAGAATACAACGGCAAAGGACATAACCTGTAAGATCGCGCCTGCCGACACTCGCACACAAACTCAAGTATTTATTGTGCTGCTCGAGAGACGATGATTATTTCTTCGTTGGGTAGAGATAAAGAAAGGAAGAATAAGAAGAGAACCGTTTATTACGCACTCTAGGGCTAGGAAAAGTCCTCCAATCGCGGATCAAGAGGGAGCGAGAGACAGACGGTGAAAGAGTACTTATGGCAGGATATACTTATTGTATCTATGAATGTATGTGTGTGTGTGTCTGTGTGTGTACCAAGCTACAATGTTCGTTGAAACTGCTGTATAAATCAACGGCTCCCATAGGCAAGAAAGATAGAGGTCGAGGGATATTCAAATCAGGCAAACTGTCCATTGATACCAGGACATTCCTGTGGGAAAGTTGTCGTAAAGTATCATACGGTTGTTGTTATATTTTGTACAGGCGGATCGATAAATAGATATACCCGTTACCGTTGCTATGGATTTAATTTCCATTGCATTGTTCCTAACGGTGTTCGAATTCCTAGGTCCATTTTCGTTCTACCTCAAGCTTAATAATTTATGCTATCATGGTAGTTGTCATTTTTCCATAACCATAATTTCATTCAGTGTACTCGTAATAAGGGATGATATTTTTGTAGACCTTGCTTCGAATAGTTATTTGGCTCATGTGAAATCATTGCTGCCCACAATTTTAATAATTTAACATAGATTAGATTTCTTAATTGGTAGAGAAACCTGCCTTATTCCTTGCATTCTTATGATCATGAAAAATTCACCTCCATCCAAATATGCAATTAGTCAATGTCTTATTCTCAAATTTCCAACTAGCAGCAATAAATTACCTTTTCAGAGTATGTCTGAGCATTATTCTCCATTAATTACTACTTTCGCATGACTTGGTATTCATAGATGTCATCTCTTTCCCTCTCTCTCTCTTTTTCTCGTTCTCTCTTCAAAATATAGTTTTATAAGGCATTTTATCAAGGTCCGGGAATCGCGGCAATATATTTCAGGTGTGTGTGAGGGTGTATGTGTGCAGCCTCTATTGTCGCGTGTGCATGGCTGTCTCGCGAAACCCGAGAGTTTGCATTCGGCCGTGCGCAGGAGCGAAACGGACGCGCGCGGTATTTTTTTTCACTTAAAATGTTCGCCGGACGTTGGCACTGCAGAGCAAACACTGCAAGGGGACAAAGAGATCATTACAGTGGCTAAGAAAAGCCGCAAGGAGACGTTGGTCCCAGCGAGGAGTTCACATACGGGACATTGTGCTGGGATACTCGCGGACGGACACCTTCGCGAGTTCGACTCGGCGCGTAACTGGAATTCGCACCCTAATAAACACGATTCCTCCGGCACAACGCATGTGAAATAACGCACATACGTGTGTCTATAACGTGTACATATAAGTGTATACGCATATATGTGTATAGCGGATAAAAACGTTTGTCCGTTTGGTCTGGAATCACCGGCTGGTTCCAATAAGTGAGAACTGACCGGTTGGCGATAACGATTGTCCGTTGTCGCGAGACACATACACACACGGAACTCTCTCGCAAGCACTCTAATTGAGAGAAGGAATTTAAAAACGTTGTCTTGAGAGCCGGAGACACTGGTGCATGTGTGCCTGCCACCTCTACTCCAACTTCTACTGGAACTCCCTTATTGGGGTGGATTTCCACCCCACAACGTTGTATCGAGAGCCGGTGACACTGGTGCATGTGTGCCTGCCACCTCAACTCCAACTCCTACTGGAACTCCCCTATTGGGGTGGATTTTCACCCCAGGAAAACAGTTCCCCACTCAACGAGTTCCATTATCCACTTGGAACCTGAATTTAGTTTGGCTCTCTGAAATTCTAATTCAGTACATTGAGCAAAGGGTACATTGAGCAAGGGGTAATGCAGTATATTGAGCAAAGCTTACCTAGGGTAGTTTTTCGGCCTTGTCATAAGTTAAGGGGTGGAAAAGTATGGCGAAAGATTGGTACTATGATTGTCCATGACATGTTCATTTTCATTAGTTTTCCAGTGTAGTGGGTCAATCTACCCCAACTTCATTAGTATAATCTACCCTAAGCTTACCAGTATCTAGCTTGTGGCTTGGAAAAAAATCGACACAACATTCCCATGGTAACTTGATCTATGTGAATCCGATCTTGAATCAACCGAGAAAGTCTTCGCTTATCAAATCGTTTAATTAATAACATCATCGGGTGAATAGCACGAGCATAGTTATCACAGACTCAATGGATCCTTTTTGCTTCAGGCCATCGATATGTAGGGTTGAAGACACCTCAACACTTCCAGCTTTACTCTTATTGCCATTTTTCCATCAATTCTGGCATTTATGCAGGCTCAGAGAAGCCAATAGCTGGGCATTCGCTTTTCTCTCGATTAGCCGCGTGTGCGAGGTGCTATCAAACAGGTTGGTGAGGTGGAGGGGAGTCCGGATAGAACGAGAATACGGTTATCCGCGGCGAAAGCACGCTCAACGAAATATCCCCCGGGATCACTAAATCGTAGAAAGTCGCATTCCTACATAATTTCTATCGACAAAATTTTCCATACAAAGATAAGGGCTTATGAATACTAGTTTCGTAAACTACTATGCATATCGATGCTTACACATTAATATATTCGTATATACATTCGGATAAATCAAACAGTGTGCAGCATTGAAAATTTAAAAGAGAAAGAGATTGAATATCTTGAAAGTCAACATTGATAATGGTTGATTGAAATTAAATTTGTAGACTGTGACACTTAGAACACACCAGAGAAAAGATTGTTCTGGTTTCTTTTCACAGCTGGTCAAGGGTTTGTTCTTACATGCCCGTGAGACCACGCACAATCGTAACAGGTATGTTTCACTTTGGTATCTTGCTTATCGAGTGATGGAAAGTTTCTGATGCTGAAAATGTTTCGCGTTGGTGAAGTGGCCTCTCTGTCTCTCGTCACGGTAACCATTTTGCAAAGTAACGAACCCGTTATCACGATAAGTGTGATTATAAAAAACCTAACATTAAGCAAAAGCCCGTTCGCCCACGCCTCAAGTACACGAACATATACATACTGGTTATTATCATAATTGAATTTTTTATTGGACATTTCACGCTCAAATGGTTTACATTTGAACATTATTTAATGTAATGGTGAGATAACATTTTTTTCAACTGTTTTTTCTGCAGCCTGATGTAATTAACTTAATTTATATATGTAGCGAAATCATTCGACTGTTTAGAAACGTTTGAGAAATGCTGAAGCATTGGGGCTCAATATGCTCGATTGAAAACTGGATGTATTTGTTAAGATTATTATTCAGTGATCGCTTTTTTGGGGTCGTCATTTTTATAGTTTAGTAACTATATTTTTTGTTCAATTTACTACAAAATTAGAGTATGATTAACCATTGTTTCGTTAACTGAGCACTAATTACCTAATTAATTGATTATCTATTAATTAATTATCTCATGAAATTTTTACCTTCTTGCAAGTTTCAATAGCGAAATTTCCAATAATACTGTGATTTCAATTCTTTTTGTCCTTTTAGAATTTTGTCAACATCTTCATTCACATTTCCCGGACCATAAAGATTGCTAATCGAGGAGGATGTTGCGAATTTCTATTAACTGTGAGCTGGTGAGTATTGCTATGAAATTCTCTATGGGTCATTCCATCCCAAATCGGACAGTTTGAAAAACTTTTTTTTTTAATTTCCTCAATTTTTTCATATCTTTGAGTACCGATCAAAAGACCCTTCCTGATAAACTTTGAGATTTTTTTGATTACCCGTTCAAAAGATATTAAATTAACAAAAAAACCGCTCTATTTTGGTATTTTGGTCGTAACTTCTTTAATAATGGTCCAAATTAAAAGTTTTTTTTCAAACATTTTTGTTTTTTTTATGGCATTTTCGGAAAAACATACAACAAAAATATTCGACATGTTTTTGAATGAGTTTTTTTAGTTTTAAACTTTAAATCGCGTTTTTAAAAGTGATCATAATTTTTTTTTCTTAATTTTTTTTTTCAAACATCTATCTATTCAACTATCTTGAGAATAGTCTATCGTGGGATCTCAATAACTACCATTTTTTTTCGATTTTTGAAAATTAAATTTTTTTTTTTTAATAATTTATTATGAATACCAATTTTTGTTACTGTATAGTATTTTTTTCAATATTTAGTACTTATTTTGATACTTTTTTATTGTTAACAGGTTCTTAAATTAATAATTAATCGTTAAGTCTGTTTATGAATAATAATAACAACAGTTTTTATTTATTTACGTATTTTTTTGAAAACCTTACATATATGATTATTTCCTGAATTAGAATATTCCTTTGCCAATACGTTTCCGTTGCTCATTGGAATAATTGAATGAAATTTTTGTGTCTCCCTGTGATTGACTTCGCAGTACTTTATCGCAAATAAAATCTTTCTTTTGCATCTGAATAATTTTTCTCATGTGAAAATTTGACAACAATATTCAGTAGACTATTTGGGTTCAATGCCCACTCATACAATTTTTAAACTGTTGTTATTTTCTCATCGATTAATTATTAATTTTAAAAAATCTGTTAACAATGAAAAAGTGTCCAAATTAATTCAAAATGATTTAAAAAATACTATACAGTAACAAAAATTGGTATTCATAATAATTTATAAAAAAAAAAAATTTAATTTAAAAAAACCGAAAAAAATAGTAGTTATTGAGATCCCACGATCGGACTAGCCTTAAACATTGTAGAATAGATAGATATTTAAAACAAAAGATTAAAAAAAAAAATTACAATCACTTTTAAACACGCCATTTAAAGTTTAAAACTCAAAAAATTCATTCAAAAACACGTCGAATATTTTTTTGTATTTTTTTCTGAAAAGGTCATAAAAAACAAAAATTTTGAAAAAAAACTTTTAATTTGGACCATTATTAAAGAAGTTATGACCAAAATACCAAATGTTAATTTAATATCTTTAGTATCTTTGTTTTTTTGTTAATTTAATATCTTTGGAACGGGTAATGAAAAAAATCTCAAAATTTAACAGGAAGGGTCTTTTGAAGGGCACTCAAAAATAATAAAAAATTGAGGAAATAAAAAAAAAGTTTTTCAAACTGTCCGATTTGGGATTGAATGCCCCCTATACATTTTGTATATAAGGACAAGTATAATTACAAAGTAGTCAGAACTAATGGGCATTGAAAATGCACTTTGGTCATACGAACGCAGACTCGAACATGAGCTTGAGAGACTATGCCTCCCCCTTTCTCTCGCGCGTCACATTATAGTATTTCACCGGGTCATTTCAGGTCGTGAGGTCAAACGCTTGATCGAGTGGCCGCGTGCAGGAGTCTCTGGTATAATTGTACAAGTATGGGAAATCCATGAGATCCGTGGATGCCCTCAAGTAAACGCCCCTTATTTCTTCGGTTAGTGAAAAGAAAGATTGCTCATGTGTGTGTATTGAAATACTATATATGTACATCGAATATATGGCGAAGAAGAGAATGGATGCGACTATTCAATTACTCGTCAGCACCAGCTAGTTGGCATACATTAACATTTCACTCGCGTGTGTATTATATGATGAGCGATCGGCGAACCAACAGCAGAAGCAATAACGCTGCATATAACACGCAGTACGTATATATGTTAATGTAAATCCGTGTTATTGCCCGATGGGAACCTTACTGGACAAACGGTAATTTCACCCTGACATGGATATTTTTTTTCTTAATTTTTTTTTCTCCTTCATTTTTATCGACGAAGACCTTAATCTCCAACGAGGAAACTTCCTGTATCTCGTATAATAGAGAAACTGGCTAACTCGAAACGCTCTTTCTCCTCACCTCTCTCCCAATGCCTGGATCTTTTTCATCGTTGAAACACTCTTCTCTACTCCGCCTCTTCGACAATTTTGCACATAAACACCTGCCTTCGTTTCAGACCCGAGCAATATTGCAATAGGAAATTATAAATTACTCGGAGAAATCACAATTTTCATTGCCATCGTTTTCTTATTTAATTAAGCATAACTTCTTTAATTAAGTATACTTAAGTGTGTCAGAATTCGTTTTTTATTGCAGAGGGTCAAAATGTACTCGAAGAATATATGTTCAATCGATTCTAGGAATTCAAAGATCAGTCGCCATTCATTTATCATTTAAAATGCCTTAAGGCGACATTTTGGTCAAGGTAAAAATAAACAAAAAATATTTTTACCATTTTTTTTACAAGTATATTTGTTAATAATATTTTGACAATAAACAGAAAAATGTTGAGGAAAAAAATGAAAATTAAATAAGTTATGAGTTGAGGCTAAAAAAAAGGGTGTGCTTGCTAACATGATTGCAACGTTTCTATAGTCATCCGATATGAAATGTAAAAAACAGCTTTTTAATTAGTAAAAATGTCATTATAGCCCTTACCTCGGAGAAAAAGGAAAACAAAATTTTACAAAATGGAGGCTGTCTGAAAAAAGACGTTTTTCGACACTTTTTTCATAGTTTTTATTTTTTTTACTATAGTAAAAAAAAAAATGCATACAAAAGTGTTAGGGGTGATAGATAGTTGTACATTGAAGATTGGTAAAAAATTTGAAGTAAATCGGTTGAGTAGAACTTGAGATATCATGTCAGAGCCGTGATGAGAAGAGTAGTTTTGAGACAAACGCGTTTAAAAAGTTACGCTCGGACGTGACGGGCGTAGTTGCTGCGTCACTAAAATAGCTATAATTCCGTAAATTATTGGAATTAAAAAATTTCCATCCGCGGATATATTCTTAAAGATCTAAACTTTAAGAAAATACAAACAACATTTTTTTTTTCAAAATTCTAGACCAGAAAACTCCCTTAAAGTTATGCCCTGACATGACGGGCGTAGTCGCTACGTCACTACAATAGCTATAACTCCGTCGATTATTGGAATTAAAAAATTTCCTCTTGAGGATGTATTCTTAATGATCTAAACCTAAGAATATTCAAAAAAATTAATTTTTTCAAAATTCTAGACCAGAATAGTCCCTTGAAGTTATGCTCTGACGTGACGGGCGTAGTTGCTGCGTCACTAAAAGGGCTAGAACTCCATAAATTATTGGAATTAAAAAATTTCCTTTCGAAGATATGTTCTTAAAGATCTAGACTTTAAAAATGTACAGAAAAAAATCGATTTTTTCTAAATTCTAGACCAGAACACTCCCTTAATAGAGCTTTCATTGCCGTTTTGCAACAAAAAGCAAATTGTTTCTTGAAGACCGTGACACCCCCATCTCCGAAAGTCTTTTGACATTTTTACATTATATTCCATCGGTCTAAAAACAGAATCTTGCGGGATTGGAGAAGCATGAAGGGATACTTGTAAGTTAATATACATCCATATATATATACATATATGAAAACACAAAGTCTCGGATAGAGGAGTAGTGTGTTCTGCCACGACAAGCAGAGGAGGATTGCATGCGAGAGGCGCATGCATCTCGTATCCGCGTATACGAGGCTGGCTTTCGAGATTCACCCGGTGGTTTATCGAGGCTCCACGTAGAGAGAGCATTGTGGCCTCTGCATAATATTAACATTAGTGGTGATTAGTGGGCTGCCGGACTATCCGACCCTGCGTGGCCAATAGCTCCGAGTGAGCTAGCGCTAAAGCTCTCTCCTCGTCTTCTTTACACGCGGCGACCTTCCGTCCATTAACAAGAGACTCGAGAAGAGAAAAGAACGCGAATTCTCAAGAGAACGAAGAAGAAGAAAATGAGAATAGAAGAGTTGAAATGGACGAAGAAAGAAAAGAAGAATCCTCGAGGTCGACCGTTGGACTTCATGCTTCATGCATTTTCCTGCTTCCCTCTTTCTCTCAGTTTTATCTCTTCTTTGTGCAAACGGCTTCACTCTTTCTTCTGTATTCTCAATTTCAATACGAAATGAGTGAAGAAATCGCGTCTGAGATAGAATTGAAATAATGGAGCTAATGGGCATGCTCAAGAAAAGTACAAAGGTGAAACAGGGCAGATCGAAGCTTGAATGAAGATTATGTCCCATCAATGTCACCCCGAATTCCGACGGTGGATGTGATACCTTATTTGACGCAAAAATTTCGACGCTTATGCCAATTAATTGCGCCATTAATCTCACCCGCATTTGGGCATTATTTTTGTATGGATGCACTTTAATGGGACGAGGTCCCTGTCGCAGTGCAGCGAATATCACTCGATCCGTTACTACCTCATTATATATGTGGGTCGTTCTTGTTGTCGAGATCCAAGCCTCTTTCGCCGTATTGAGCAGGTGCAGGACCACTCGTCACCATTTTGAATAATACCGACAGCTTGTGCGAGGGATCAATTTGTTGATCGGTGACGTTAATAAGTCGCGGGCGCGAGTCAGCATGCTTTAATACGTTTGACAGAAAAACCGACAACGGGTGTCCCGTGGACAAAATGACGCTCGTGCATGATGGTCTGCAAAGATTTTATCTGGACGTTTAAAATGCTTTCTCGCGTCAAGCAGGTCCTTGTAAATTCAGCTCAGCGTAACTCTATATGACACGTGCTTGGTTGCATGATCTGAATAACAATAAAATGATCATTCCTCTTTTTCATGAGCAAAAAAATTATTGCTACAAGAATAAACACATATTTGTGCCATTTTCAACCCTACATTTGTCTCGATATTGGCTTCTTTTAGTAGCATAAATTACCAGAGATTCACTTGATAGTTCACTCGTTCTTAACGGAGTATTTTGGTCGATATTCTGCATATTCTTAAAGTTTAGACGTTTAGGAATATATGCTTGAAAAGAAATTTTTAAATTCCAATAGTTTACGGAGTTATTGCTATTTTAGTGACGCAGCAAGTATGTCCGTTACGTCGGAGCGTAAGTTTTAGGAAGTATTCTGGTCTAGAATTTTGAAAAAATCAATTCCTTTTTGCATATTCTTTAAGTTTCGGCCTTGAAGAATATATCCTGGAAAGGAAATTTTTCAATTCCAATAATTTACGGAGTTATAGCTATTTTAGTGACGCAGCAGAAGAGTAGTTAGTAGACTACTCTTCTCAACACGACTGACATGATATCGCAAGTTCTACTCAACCGATTTACTTCAAATTTTTTACCAATCTTCAACGTATAACTCTCTATCACTCCTACAACTTTTATATGAAAATTATTTTTTTTACTATTGTAAACAAATTTTAAACTATGAAAAAAGAGTTAAAAAACGCTTTTATCTGTTCAGACAGCCGCCATTTTGCGAAAATTTGTTTCTACCGTTTTCTCTGAAAAGGAGCCATAATGACATTCTTACTAAATAAGATAATCTTTTTTTAAATTTGGTATTGGATGACTAGAAAGGTTGCCAACTTACGTAATTTTCATTTTTTTTCTCGGAATTTTTTTTTGTCAACTGTCAGAATATTAATAAATATGTTGTTAAAAAATCATGCAAATTAGAAATTTGCATATAGTTTCCTCATTTTTTTCCGTCGTTCGTCAACCCTCCTTTATGAGGATCTTTGAGCATCTTTATGACATGTATGTTTATTATCATGGCTTCCTCATAAAGGAAGCTTCACGAACGACGGAAACAAATGAAGAATCTATGTGCAAATTTCTAATTTGCATGATTTTTTAGCAATTCCGTTCAATTACATTATTAATTGTTTTTGTCGTCGAGTGTATTGGAGCTAGAGAAGTGAACTCGATAGCTGCTAAATTAGGAAACTTAGTGCTAACAAGTATTTTTCGAAAATTTCAAATTTTTTTTGCGAACGAACCTCTTGAGTCTTTTTCACCAAATTCAACCCTAACCATTCTTATCATCTAGTGTATTTGTGCAAAAAGTTTTAGCTCGATACTTCTAAAAATGCGGATGTTGGAGCGTTAACAAAATTTTTATGGAAATTTCAAAAAAAAATTTTAACCGAACCCCTCACGCGATTTTTATGAAATTCGGTATTATTTTTTATTGTCATTGAGTGTATCGCAAAAAAAAAATTCAGCTCGATAGATGCAAAATTACAAAAGTTAGAGAACTTACAAATTTTTTGCGAAAAATTAATTTTTTTTTTCAAACCGAACCTCTTGAGCGATTTTTCCCAAATTCAATCCCAACCGTCCTTATTATAAAGTGTATCTGCACATAAAATTTCAGGGTGGTAACTGCAAAATTACGAAAGTTAGACGACTAACAAACAATTTACAGAAAATACAAAATCCAGCCAAATAGACGATTATTTTGCAATATCAAAACAAATTGCACTTGAAACAGGAAATACGTAATCTACTTGTATACCAAATTTCAAGTCGATCGCCCAAAGCGTTCTCCAGACATATTCATTTCAAGGAAAACACAAAAAGCGTATAACACACACACACACACACACACACACACACACATTCACACATACATACGTCCGGACTTTTTTTCTAAATGTGATTTCTCGACGTTTTGGGACATTTTGAACATACTGACATGAAAATTGCGAAAAAAAAATGTTCGCGAAAACAAAGCTTCCTTTATGAGGAAGCAAAAAATAGTAAAAATATTAATTTTTTTATCGTCCTCGTCAAAACGCTCAAAATGTATGTCTCTAGACCAGGGTACCGCCTCAAAACGATGGCGCATATTGATACGTCTTCATCGAGCCTTTGCTGCACGCGTCATCTTCTCAAATCCACGATTATCACTTCTTCGTCCTGATGAATAACTCAAATGAGAATTTGGTCAACGGATTGGCTTTAAAGGGTCTTCCAAGAATGCGTATCCACTCCCAGGACATGGCAATTTACTCTCTTCCTCGCGCTCGCTCATTTAGCTCGTTTGGATATATATCCAGAGAGGAGGCACGCAGAGGAGCGGATATTACGAGTTCCGCCGCCTTGATATTTTCTTTTGTACGGGAGGAAAGGATATCGCGCGAGCGTCCAGAGAGCGGTTCTTGTACGAAGACCACACGTTGATCACCGGCTCTCGGAGTCTTCGTATCACGACACAACCTCCTTGCTGCCTTCTCTCTCCGACTCTCTTCTGCTCCCTACTCAGAGGAGATTTTCTGCCTTCTTCCTCTCGATTCTCACACGGCTCTCGTGATTCAGTGACCATCAGAAAAGTCCGTGCTCGAAGAGAAAAAGAGCGAGAGAGCGACGGAGAACAGAAAGTTACACACACACACACACACACACACATACACACACACACACACACACACACACACGCTCATATACGATTGTATGGGCGTACATGGCGGAGTGCATGTATCGTTGTTGTCGTGAAACTCGACATAGTTGATGCAGCCGAAGCCACCGCCGATTCTGCAAAGTTGTGCGCGCCTCTCGCTGCTGGGTTGCAACGGGCAACTTGTTACCCGGCCACGCATACATCTCTCGTCGCGGCCCTCTCGTGTACGGTGGAAACAACACGACACCGAGTTGTTTATGCGCTCGGTTGCCCACTTGCCCCAGTGGCGGCCCAACTAAATCACACCCCGCGGATTTTATATTAAAACAAATAATTAATTCAGATGCCCCCGACGCGCCGGGTGGTCGGTATCCCCGACTTTTTTACACACAACCGCACACACACGCACAAAAAGCCACAGAACGGCGATACCATTTGCCATTTTTTGACTCCAGTGTAAGCTATGTGCATGTAAATACTTGTTTGTGAGTATATGATGTATAATCATATCCGCAGCTGCACATACATGTATAGTTGATGGTAAATGAGTTGCAGGTGCTGAGAGGGTTGAAATTGACGATGGAAATACGGATCGATGCAATAGAACTTAGCTTCTCTTGTCCTGCGATTGAATCACAGCTTGATTTCATTGAATTTTTCCATTGCTTGACTGCGCCCTCTCGCAATGGCTTCTTCTTTCTTCATCCCTTATGATTGTTGTAGGGAAGACCGGGGACAGTTGTAACAATCTGTATTTCGGCTTTTCCTGGGCCCGAAGTATAATGCTTACGTAAATGACACGTATACCCCTGCATGGAGCATTTAATGGTCTACAAAATGGTTCTATGTTGAAGTCTGTAACTAGAATTGCAAAGAAAGTATAGGCCTTTATAAAAAGTGTAAGTAAAAAGTGTGAGTGTCTTAACACGTGGAAATAGTCGTATCGAATTCATAATAATCATGAAATAATAGAATAAAGTCTCAGACACACCAAACTTGTCAAAGAAACATGACATATAACCCAAAGTTACGTGCCGTGGTTGTCTGTATAGATTTTCCATTTTTGATCCTTTCATACGCTTCTTCGTACGTTGACATGTCGACACAGGCTCGTTGCGTGATTCTTACGCGTTGCAGAGGCATTTTTGCACACAGGAAATTTAAAAAAAGATCCGTTTGACGTTAGATTCAATGTTGAGATGTGAAATTATCATGACAACTGACAGCCGACAAACTGTTACAACCGTCCCCGGCAAAATTGTTACAATTGTCCCCAGATGGCGTTTTCTACTTCAAAGTTAGAATTTCATTAATTTTCTCAAGCTGGAGGCTTTGAAAACCGCGAAAGTTGACACAAAAATGTCCAAGGAAGCTTATGTTAGCTCTGTTTAGTGCGGATTTCTCCTAGCCTAGTAACCAAATGTGAGGACCCAGCAACTGCAAGACCCATTATGTGCCTGCGGGACACGGTGGTACCTACTATAGTTTGGGAGATATTCGCTATGTTACAACTGTACCCTGTTACTTTTGTCCCCGGTGTCCCCTGCCTTCAGCAGCCCCCATGCAGACTTCCGAAAATTTTTGTTAATTTGTTATCCCTGAGAATTTCACATAGTTAGCGATGGAATTGTGCGAGAAACGGAGGGAAAGCTCTTTCTCTCTGCCACTCTCTTGGTCCCTTCGAGAGTCGAAAGAGTAAAAACGAACGGCGGAGGATGAAAAGACGGAAGTCATTCGCTCTTTGCTCGGGTGGTTGAAGAAAGAGGTTGAGAGATACCGAAGTAACCGACCGAGCGAAAAGTTTCGTCCAAGAGTTTCCGGGACTTCGGCGAGGGAGAAATTCTTCGGAAAGCACAAAAGCTCTACTCGCCAGTTCAACCCCCTCCGTTTACTCCTTGAAAACCCTTCCCTCATTATCTTTCTCTGATCTCCATCGCTCTCGCTCTCTCTTTCTTTTTTCCTTTAACCCTTCCTCCTTAACTCGCTCCTCTTCTCTCTATCCCATTTGTGCCATTGCCAATGGCAAAGCAACGAGCGTGCAATTTACTTCTGTGCGAAACAAACGAGAGAGCTAAAAGTCTCGAGAAGAAGCTTATAACGAATCCTCCGTAGCGGCGTAAGACGCAGAGAAACTCTCGTTCTTTCGAAACTTTCCTCGTTTACAACGGCCAAATTGTTCGCGCATGAGGCAGCATTTTTCTATTTCATATAATATTACTGTAGAAATGACTTGGAACTAAATTCCTTTTTTTTTATCGTTATATCAATAAATATCGTTATTCGCATGAAAAGTCAAAAACAGGATAATTAATGACAGTCAGTGAAACCTTTCGTCGATTTACAACATGAAAAATGTTACATTTTCCATAAAAATAAGGATTAGGTTTTGGCTCGAAAAAATTAAAACCAATTTTGTGTAATTTTCCTGGAATTCTCTAATTTCCTGTAATTCTGTAAAGTTTACGAAAAATGGTATTATTTTGCATGAAACTCTGCAAAAAATTCAAATTTAAATTATTTTTAAAATCCTCCGTTTAGTTGCGAGCTACACTTATCGAGTAATAGACGAAATTTGGTTTTTTAATTTCAGATAAACCAATTATGAGTTATCCTGATCACCAGGAAGACACTTTTTTTTAGAGGTCTCCGGAAACCAGTTCCACTAGTTGGATTTTCCAAATTTTTAAATAAAAATTTTACAAAATATTCTTTAAATGTTGCTTTTTTATATGCTTCAAATTACGAATAAAATAATTTGTTTATTATTTTTTAAAAATAGAGAAAATATATGCTTCTCTTAATTTTTAAGACCCTCGCAACTCCTTAAACAAAAATTGGTCTTAGATGTATTTTTTCATGAAAAGAAGTTCCTCAATTTTTTGTCGAATTTTTTTTTACTGCCAGCAAATAAGTACAGTCCAGGGAAAGGGGAATACCAAGTCTCTGCTTAATGCGACGTGCGTGCGAGTGCGAGCAAGCGGGACAGCAAAGGGGTGTCTTTTTTACCGAGAGGGGTGATGATCTTTCGTAATCGCAAAAATGCGACACGATTACGACGACGACGTCGCAGTTTAAACTCTTCCGGGTGGGTTGTGCAAATCATGGTTCGACGGGAGATATTCGTCGTTTAAGCAGCACCCGGTAGCGATGAATGCTTTAACGGTGCACAGATAATCAAGTACCAAGAGAAGCCGGATTGTAAGCGTACGAAAGAGAGAGCAAGTGAAAAGAGAGAGAGAGCAAGTTAAGGCGAGCAAAGGTTGGGAAGAGGGGCGGACGCATGACGCGAGGGGTGAAGGTGAATTGCAGAAACGATCCCTTAGCCGATGGTAGCAGAGGCCTCGTTAACCCCAACGCCGTTTGCTACCGGTTTAACACCGTTACATACATATATATTGCATAAATGCATGTATGTATACATATATATCTATGGAGCATTTCATGCCGAATCGACCACTTCAGAACCCGACCTCTTTGGATTTGGGTGAAACTTTTTTCATCTTTTTCTACCCTATCAAAAACATTTTTTAGAAATTTTTCAAATTTTTTTACTCAACCGATAAAAAGTTATAAATTTTTCAAAAAAAATGACTTTCTATTCTTCAAATAACTTTTATAACTTTTTTCTATAACTTTTTCAAAATTTGACTTACCGGAACGTTTTATTTCAAAATTTTCGTTTTTTAATGTATTTTTTGAAAGAAAATATTTAAGAAATTATAGAAACCCATCTTCATTGTTTTTCTTCAGATTTTTCGAAAAAATCGAAAATTTCTCGATAATTACCATTTTTGATTTTTTGTTCTTTTCATTATATCAAACTTTGACATTTTCTGCAAATCCTCAAATTTTTTAAGAGTGGTGTTTTTTCGATTTCTATTTTTTTTCCAAATAAAAAAAAAAAATTTTAACTAGCCTTATTTCTCATAACACCATTCTACAAATTTTTGAGAGTGTTCAGAAACTTCCAAACTGGAAAAAAAAATTGAAAGTGGTAATCATCAAGAAATTTCCGATTTTTTCCAAAAATCTAAAAAAAAAAAACTATGAAGATGCGGGTTTCAATAATTTTTTATATTTTTTTTAGAAAACTGTTTTCGAATTTAGTTTTCGAAAAAAATACAAAAAAAATATTAAAACCCATCTTCATCGCTTTTTTTTAGATTTTTGGAAAAAATCGAAAATTTCTCGATGATTCCCAGTTTCAATTTTTTTTTTCAAGTTTGGAAGTTCTCCGAACACCCTTAAAAATTTGCAGAATGGTGTTATGAGAAGTAAGGCTAGTTGAAGTTTTTTTTTCAATTGGAAAAAAAAAAAATAAATAAAAAAATCACCACTCTGACAAAATTTGAGGATTTGCAGAAAACGTCAAAGTTTAATATAATAAAACGAAAAAAAATCAAAAATGGTAGTCGTTGAGAAATTTTCGATTTTTTCCTAAAATTAAAAAAAAAAACGATGAAGATGGGTTTCAATAATTTTTTTACATTTTTTTTCGAAAACTGTTTTTGAATGTAGTTTTCGAAAAAAATACAAAAAAATTATTGAAACTAATCTTCATCGTTTTTTTTTTAATTTCTCGAATTTTAATCGAATATTTCTCGATGATGACCACTTTCAATTTTTGGTTTTTTTTTTCAAATTTGGAAGTTCTCTGAACACTCTAAAAAATTTGCAGAATGTTGTAATGAGAAATAAGGCTAGTTGAAATTTTTTTTTTCCATTTGGAAAAATAAAATAGAAATCGAAAAAACACCACTCTGAAAAAATTGAAGGATTTGCAGAAAATATCGAAGTTTGATATAATGGAAAGAAAAAATAAGAATAAAAAATGGTAATCATCGAGAAATTTTCGATTTTTTTCAAAAATCTGAAGAAAATCAATGAAGATGAGTTTCTATAATTTTCTTGTATTTTTTTTTTTTAAAGTACATTAAAAAACGAAAATTTTGAAAAAAAAATGTTCCGTTAAGTCAAATTTTGAAAAAGTTATAGCCATTTGAAAATAAAGAGCCAATTTTTTGAAATTTTTTTAACTTTTTATCGATTGGGTAAAAAAATTTGAAAAAATTCTGAAAAATGTTTTATCAAGGGTTCCTGGTCGAACCGGTTAATATTAGACCCTGACCTCCTGTCATTTTTGTCCATGATTTCTCTCCGTCGTCCGTGTTGCAGTATTTACAGGCATTAACAAAATCTTAGACTTCCAGAATTAAAAAAAGTCTTAGTCGACTTTTTATTAGGATTTTAAAACATTTTGCCAGCTTAAGTCAGAATTGTGAATATACCAGAAACTTAAGAATATTTAAAAAATGTGTCTCATAAAAATAATTCTTTAAAAATTCAGAGTTCTTCAAAAAGGTAGTCGAAACGTAAAAAAAAGTCAGCGATAAAATCACGAGGGCTCAGGATTGATTATTGGTTCAAAGAGGAATCCCTTGTATACCCTCTTAAGCCTAAGAACTTGAGGCAGTCTCTCTCTCTCTCTCTCTCTCTCTCTCTCTCTCTCTCTCTCTCTCACTGACTTTCTCACAGCTTTTCAAAGAATTTTATTCCACGCAGTGTCATCAGTATCATCACACAGTGTAGTAGACGTCAAATTCACTCGAATCACTCATCCAAGTCTGTGGCAAACGAAACGTAAAGAAGAACATTTTCGCTAACTTGAGGCACGAACTTTTTCACTGAGAAATCTCTTTTAACGTACGCTTTTGCGTGTATCCACAAGCTACATTTTAGTTCAGCCTCGCCAACATAAAGCTGTATAACTCTCCATACTGTGTCAATTCTCTCCTCTCGATCCATTTCCGGATCATAAATAGTCAATTCGAGAGTGTAAGCAAACAAAAAAGTCTATCGATGCCTCGATGCGCGCCATGAGAGTGCTACGTGCGATCTCTTCTGCGTTTAATATCCATCTGTAGATAAAATACTCCATTTATAAGCGAAATAACAAGCGAGAAGCGAGCTTGGACGAGGATGCCGCCGTGGGCAACGCGCGCCCCACTGGACTCCAGAATTACGACCGGAAAAGCTCTTATTCGTGGTGTTTTTTTTTCCCCACCTTATTCCTTCTTTCTGCGGTATTTTTTTTTATTCCTCCATCCAGAAGCGATCGCGTCTCTTCGATACACCGGTGTCTGATGGCCGAGACGAAGAAGTGGCCGATCGGCCTCTCTGCAGGGTTTTTGCTCTGACAGAACGAAACACGGGAGCCTGAAGCGATATATATATATACATATGGGGCGTTCCACACCAAACCGGACACCATTTAGCTTTCGCATCTCCGATTTTTTAAAAAATTTGTTGTGTTTTAGTATTGGTTGAAAGAGGTCTTCATAATTTTTTTCAATTTTTTTTGTCGAGACGTTTCCAAGATATCGATTTTTCAAAAATTAGGCTACTTTTTTTTCAAACGCCCATAACTTTGCGAAATATGGGCCAAATGAGACGGTTTTTTTTCAAAATTTTTATTTTTGAACGTACTTTTTATAAAAAATATTTTTAAAAATATTTCAAACTGTATTTCCATAAGATTTCTAAGTTTTTAAATTAAATTGTTGATTTACAAAAAACACGTATGGATCGATTTTCTTAAAAAAATTTTGTAAAAAACTGTCACTTATTTCACAACTTTTATGCCTAAGTAGGTAATGGGATAACGATGGGATCTATTTTTTTTTTCGATTTTTCAATTTCCATATTTTATTTCCATATTCAATTTATATTTTGAAAACGGATCGACAAAAAAAAAATTGACAAAAATCATAGAGGCCTCTTTCAACCAATACTAAAACATGAATGATACAAAAACTAAATGGGGCTAAATTTAAAATCGAAAAAAAAATAGATCCCATCGTTTACCCATTATCTCGTTAGGCTTACGATTAAAAGTTGTGGAATGGATGACAGTTTTTCACAAAAAAAATTTAAGAAAATCGATCAGTATGTGTTTTTTTGTAAATCAACAATTTATTTTGAAAACTTGAAAATCTCATAGAAATACGGTTTGAAATTTTTTCCGATATTTTTTATCAAACGTACGTTTAAAAACAAAAATTTTGAAAAAAGACGTCCCATTTGACCCATTTTTCGCAAAGTTATAGGCGTTTGAAAAAAAAAGTAGCCTAATTTTTGAAAAATCGATATCTTGAAAACGGCTCGACAAAAAAAATTGAAAAAAGACATGAAGACCTCTTTGAACCAATACTAAAACATGAAAAATTTTGAAAAAAATCGGAGATGCAAAAGCTAAATGGTGTCCGGTTTAGCGTGGAACGCCCCATATATAATAATAATGCTATCGCCAGCACGCGTTTCATCGACAGAAACGAGCGCGATTCGAGCGAAATGTATAACAACGCAGAGGGATGAGGATGCGCATCTTGGAGAACGGGAAATCGTTTATCCGCGTCCGCATGCCCGCACGCACACAATCGGTCGAGCGATAAACGCCATTGACTTTGGCTTTCCTGTCCCTCAATATATCGCTGGTACGTAATATACATATTCATCTATAGATATATTTATAAGGATTTCCGTATAAATTCCTCACAGTGCAGTGTGTACCTTGGGGTCGTAATACGTAGTCTCCTCTGCACCTACAATGACGTTCAATGTACCATGAAGCGATGATACTCGTTTTGCGGGTGCCGCACACGCCTCGACGCCTCCCGCTGTTCAACTCACTCATATCTACATCTTTCTCGCTCCCTCTCGCATTTTCGTCACATACACACATATATATGAGGCATTCTCCGTCAATTCCGCCATTTTTTTCGACCCTCTCAGATCCATCCCAAAACCTGTCACAGTTTAGTCCCACTTGAAAGTAGTCTCTGCGATTTTTTTCAGAATTTTCAAGCGGTGAATTAAGGAGTTACATATATTTTTTCGAATCCACCTAGCTTAAAACGGAGAGGATGTACAAAAAAAATATTCCCACAAAAAAAAAAATATGTTTTTCCATCAACTATTGAATGCAATATGTGTTATATTTCTATTCGTGTTGCAAAGACTATTTTCTGCGAAAAAAAATGAAAATTAATTTTTTTTCGCATGGTCCGACAGCTTCAATTCTGCTGTCAATTTTATACAATCACTAATAGTATTAATGGAAGGTACAAAATAATCCACAATATGGCTATTGATTTTTTTTTCCGATTAAACAAATATTATTTACAAAAAATTGCATAAAGTCATGTGAATAACATTTTTTTTAACCCCGAAAAAATCAGTTGCCGTATTGTGGATTTTTCTGTGCGTCCCACTAATACTATTAGAGATTGTATAAAATTGACAGTAGAATTGAAGGTGTCGGACCGTGCGAAAAAAAATTAATTTTCATTTTTCTTGCGGAAAATAGTCTTTGCAACAGGAATAAAATTATAACACATATTGCATTCAATAATTGATGGAAAAACATAATTTTTTTGTAAGGAAATTTTTTTTGTACATTCAATCCGTTTTAAGCTATATGGATTCGAAAAAATATATTCAACTCCTTAATTCACCACTTAAAAAATCGGAAAAAAATCGCAGAGACTACTTTTAAGTCGGACGAAACTGTGACAAGGTATGGGACGGTTCTGAGAGGGTCGAAAAAAAAGTGGCGGAATTGACGGAGAATGCCTCATATGCGTATGATAAACTTCACATACCTAGTTGGACATAACTACGGGGTTCCTTTCGCGATGCGACCAGGCGAGAGTCACAACATCACGGGAGTTGCACATCATTACCCACCCGTTGTTGACACTGCGTCATAAACGCTTTTCTTCGCGATTTATAAATACATACGCGCCGTCATCGTCTGATCATGACACGTATGACTGATATCATCGACGTATCTGTAGTTTCTTGTTGTCCTCACGATTAGCTTGCAGCAATAGAATTAATCAATGGAAACTTGCTGTTACCTACTTTCGTCGAAATAAAAGTCATTCTGCATGTTTGGATGTTTGTGAAGCGAATGATGTCAAAAAACAGTGAATTATTGGTACTTGAGAAAGCAGAGAATCGAGGTTGTATTTTACAGTGCCCATTAAGAGGCAATTTTCTTTTTAGGTAAAGAGAAACTATCTTTTTAATATTTAGAA
Organism: Alloplasta piceator; assembly: GCA_946863875.1. Classification (NCBI taxonomy): domain Eukaryota; kingdom Metazoa; phylum Arthropoda; class Insecta; order Hymenoptera; family Ichneumonidae; genus Alloplasta; species Alloplasta piceator. The sequence continues at coordinate 11,033,516 of OX333072.1, read as the reverse complement.
TCTTGAGAATTTGTGCATTTAATTTCAAGTAAAAAATCTGAAATTTGGGATAGTTTTCAGATCAGACGTTTCAGCGCACCGATGTATAATTTAGACCACCATCTTAAAAGATATTTTGTGAAAAACGATTTAACTAATTGACTTCAAATTTATTCTGCATATCCAGCAAATATCCTTTCATCGCTCAATTAAGGGGGAACGCTACTGGGAGGAATCAAAAAAATCAAATTTTTGTTTCCAATTTCTTAAAGTTTATTGAAAAATATGTAAACAAATTTTCAACTCAAAATCTCACAAATTGACTGAGATATACACAAAGGAAGAGCAGGTATTCCATTTTCCATTTTCCAATTGCCATTTTCCTCAATTTCCATCTGGAGTGGAGAAATCTCAGCATGTTGCGCAGGTTCATTCTCGAAATAGATTTAGAGAGGATGATTTTTCATAAAAATAGTTTTCGTAAACAGCCCTAAAAATTAATGCATACATGTGCGAAGTTTGACGTCAACTGATTGCATAATTCCGACTAACGAGCCTCCCAAAAGCGGTAATTTCAGCGAAGAACAAATCTCGTCTTGAAGGTGCGTATCCCTTTTTTTTCTCAATCGAAGAGGCTATAATGCCTAATGTGATACTTAAAAAATCGGCAATCGAGATACGCATACCACAAATCACGGCTTAGCCTCTATTGGATGATGTGGATACACTTCCGTTAGATTTATGGTGATAGAGGTTCCCCGAAGCAGCGGGGGTATTGCGTTTTGAATTTGTCGTTGTCGGCAGCGCGGCATCCCAGCTCTATATCCCAGTTGGAACTCTATTCCCGTTATATTATCCTAGATATATGTTTATGAGACTGAGATGAGACGAGGCGGAAAAAGTACATTGGCTCGAGGAGCAAAGAAAGTCGTGCGGTGGGACGAGTCCCATGATACGTTCTGACAGAAGCGTACAAGGCCGTGTGAATCCAATAGAAGAAGAACGAAAAATCAAGTTCCCCACTGAGATAATTCGAAGATTAAACCTATTACAATATGATAATGTGAATGTTTTTTTTGTCCCATCGATCTAAACATCCACCGTGATATTCATAGATCATTTTTGGGTACAAAGCACGGAGGATGCTACGGTTTCGACCCTTTGTCAGATCCTACTCAAAATTCCTAGAATCCACGAGACGCACAACGAGAGAAAGGAGAGAGGTTTTGTTCGTTGAAATAAAAAATTCTTCTAGCCGTACTTATTTATTTTTACTTTCCTTTCTCCAAATTTTCAAAATCCAAAGAATGGAGTTCTGACCAAACTTCAAAATTGATGCGGCAGTGGTAAGAACACTTGCACAGGCTCCAGTTTTCGCGAAATGTAGGTTTTGGAAAAAAGGTCCGAAAATGTTGACGAAGAGTGCAATAGGCGGAAAACGTGTTTTTTGAACTACCCTAATGAGCTGCAACAAAGAATTTGGGCAGACGTTTCGGCAATTGGGGAATGAACGAAAAGCTTTGGCACTGTACATACAGACAGATCAGCACTGTACATAGTGCTATCGACCTCTCCCATCTCACCCTCTCTCAACTCGACTCTCGGGCACAGAGCAGGATGTTTCATACTTCACTGTAGCACTCGTTCCGCACTTGGTCCCGGTGTAGAGAGAGCCAAACTGATGCAGCTCTCATGTTTAACGCCCTTATAAATGTGTAATGCGTGTGCCTTGATATGGAGGGCGAGAGAGAGAGAGACGACGACGACGATCCCGCCAGGCAGGGTTTCCACAGTTCTCGATCGGCGCACGCCTAGTCGCGGCAGGGTGGTCTCCCGCTTTCTCTCTTGTGTGTATATCGATAAGCGATCAATCAACCGGCGTTCACCTATGAGAGAGACAGCGAGCCAAGCTTCGTGTCGGAGCAATAGAGGCAGAGATAGGAAAGGATGCGAGGAGGGCCGCAGCAGGTTGTGTGCCGGTGTGGTTTTCTTTCACTGCCACGGGAACGTGGCAGTCGGATCCTCTGGTGAGCGCCAAAGAAACTAAGAGAGATCCAGAAGAAAAGAGAAACAAAACCGTGTAAAGACAGCCTGGCAGACAGACAGACAGCGAGGGAGATAGATGTAGGAAGAAAGAACGAGGGTTGAGTAATGTACGAGAGTTAGGTATAGAAGAAAATGGAAGGGATGAAATATAGAACACACACGGTTGAATGAATCCGTGGTTAAGTCGGATGGAGGTAACGGGGATCGTCGGACGAAAAAATTTGTATCCCTTCGGGTTGGAACGTATCTTTCATCGTTGAAGCATCCCAAGATGACTTTGACATGTCTAACGTTATACATTTGTCTCGAACAATCGACAATTATCATTTTTATTCAATGAATCAATTGAGTCTTGTTTCATAATCATCTTTTGATAGTACAAAGTTTATGGCAACCAAACTAAATTACGTTAATTATTCATTATACCTTCTATTAGCGTACCAATTGGGTTCAACATTTTTGTAAAACAGTCCAAAATCACTTATATTATTTACTGACATTTACCTACCACGATTATTTATTTGTCTTTCCAATAATATTTCTCAACACGATTGACCCGTATTACCCTCAGTCTGAAAAACATCTCATTTTCTCTAGTGGGTACGTGATGTCAATGATGGTACGAGACAAGAAGGCTGGAAACGGGAAAGATGTGTGAGTTTAAGTAAGGTGGAAAGATAAAGCTGTCGGGGGCGGGAGGGGGAGAGCGCAAGGGAGGAAAAAAGGCAAGAAGGGGGTTGGTCGAGAGAGAAATTCATCGTAGCTGTTTTCGAACCGAGAGAAAAAGAGGGAGAGAGAGACAGAAGATAGATAGACAGCAAAGAGGTGAAAATAGAGGTAGGGAGTGCTGGAGAGAGGGTTGCTGGAAACTCCAGCAACGGTGGCGTCAGCAGCAGCGTCGGCGGGGAGGCTGGTGGCCCGCAAAGTATCGACCCGACGCTCGAGGAGAAGCCTGCCGCTACCGCTCCCGCTTCCAGGGTCGCCGTCGCCGGAGTTTTGTTACTATAGGTATGCAACCACCCCGTCACCCTTCCTTCCGCCCCTCTGCGTATCTATCCATTATGGGAGGTATACAGAGCACAGCGAAGACCTCAGGGCTTTCTGATACCGTATATACATTTTACTCCTATACTATAATGCTACCCAGTCGCTAGGTGAATTTCCTGGTACTCCGATGCGGACCAGATTGCTGTGTCGAAAGTTTCGCAATCTCGAGGGTATAGTGAAGTCCCAGACATAATTGCATTCTCAATTGTTGGACGCTCTTAGTGACCATAGAGTCTATGTTGACAATCTGGACGCTCTTGACGCTCTTGAAGTAATGATAATCTTCTATTTTGAGCCAAGAGAAGGACGAACATTTTGATGTCCGTATGTAAAAATTGATCCTCCAACGATTGAAGGTTTTGCTGACGATATAAATACTGTGAAAGTAGCATTACAAGTATGGTCAAGCCAAGAACTTTTCTGTTCGAGGATGCAGACCAATCGGCTAATTGTCCTTCAAGATCTGCACCAAAACGTTAATTCTCCTCGAGGAACTGAACAGAATCTCTAACATTGTTTCATGATCTAGATGGACCCATTGATTTCGGGTCAGATTCTAAACGGATCCATTAATTCCCCATCAAACTGGGCCGATCTAGAGATTCTACCCTATGATCTAGACGGATTGAGTAGTTCACGTTCAGGATCTTGACAGATTATCTCCTCGAGGATCCGCACAGAATCACTAACATTGTTTCATGATCTAGATGGATTCATTGATTTTGGGTCAGATTCTAAACGGATCCACTGATGCCCTATCAAACTGGACAGGCTACGGATTCTACCCGGATCTAGACGGATTCAGTGGTTCTCGTTCAGGATCTTGACAGATCATCTATTTTTGCTGCAAGATCTAGACGTCTTTTTCTTCAGGATTCAGACAGAAATAGGCAACAAGTCGTTAGAGTACTCTGTTTGAATTTTAAAAGATCCCACAACACGAAAGGGCATACAGGCGAATTTAGAATGACAATTGATTTCCTTTTATACTAACATCCAGTCTGTACCATCCTTAGAATCCGTGATCAATCGCGTTGATGCAATTTTGACCATAAGATTAAAATGCGATTGATATTGTGAAAGAAAGATTATCTGTGATGTGCCCATTGTTGCGCTGAGGTCAGGTGTGAGTCCTATCAGGTGCGGCTTGCCACTCGCAATGAGAATACAGAAACCCGACCCAAGGCAATCACCCGTTGGTTGGTTTCAAGGGGTGTGGCTATCGCGACATAACTGTAGTCGCAGGTCGGTCGAAGTACAACAGAATTCTCCCTCTCACTTTTGCAGGTACATACACGACTATTGTTTTCATTCTTCCATCAGACCCCTCGTTCTGCTTCTCTCTCTCGCTCTGTACAGACTGGTAGCGTATCAGCCGAGTCGTTTTTAAGCCTTTCTCTTTCCATCTCGGATTCGCAAAGCGTAGCCCACATTCCCACTCGCTTCGAAATACTCGCTGTTCTCTTCGCTCTTGATTTCACCAAGCTGCGCCGATAACAATACGTTGAACCTAGTGGAAAAAGGAGAGGGGATAAAAGAGGCACCGCGCGCACCTCTGTTGTACAACCCAGAAACGAGCAGCAGTTTGTATTTAGCCTACACGGAAGCGCGGGTGTTGCCTTTCGCGAGGTCGAGGCGCTACCAAGCAGGCGCATCGTCGACCTATTACAATGGCCAGCTCCACTCCTCCCTAAGCCTTTCTCTCTCATTGTCATCTCACTCGAGCCACTCTTCCGTTGACTCCTCTATATATCTCTGCAATTCTGCCTACTTGCCTCCTCCCGGCGCCTTCTCTTCGCCCATGCGTCGATGCGCAACCAAAGGCATTGTTTCGCCAAATGGGCGGTGTCCCCGTGGAACAGTGAGCAGCGCACAATAGCTTACATCGAGTTGCGCGAAATCCACTCGACATTTTGTGATCTTATCGTTGAAATAACCAGTATCAAAGCGAGATGATGAAGAGTCCATTCATTTGATGGTGGATTTTTTGGACAGGATTGTTGGATCACTTAACATCCCTAATACAGAATCCTATCAAATAATGCTTGCAGTCGTGGGGCCGATGGATCGATCATTATGCAGAACCACTTTCAGCCCATCAGCGACGTAACATCGTTATGGGCAAGCTTTTGTAGCGATACCAGTGTGTGCCAATCGTCATTCACTGGAGAGCATTGATCATCATCGTCTTCTCGTGTCTCTCGATAGCGATCTTCTTGATGCGTTCCCATAGCATCGGGTAAGGATGAATGGTCCTTGCAAAATCAGCTCTCTCCAGTCTGTACAGTTTGCAAATCTCAACGGCAACAACGCTCGCTACTCTACGCTCGTCCGGCATCACAAGCGCAATCTCACCAAAGTGAGCACCATCCTCGAGGTGACAGACCTCCTTTCCGGATTTCGTGTAAATCGCCACTGTACCCGTGGCAATGAAGTACATGCAATTGCCCAATTGATCGGCCCTGACGATAACGTCGTTCGTTAGAAATATTTCCGACTGTAGGAGCGCGACGATTCTCGTCAACAGAGTAATCGGCAGATTTTTGAAGAACGTGACATTCTCAACGAGCTTGCGACAATTGTGCATACGAATATCTTGATGCATGTGCGACGATAGGCTATTCAGTATCTCATTTTCGCGAAAGTAACGACGCTGATAGCGAAACTCGTAGTAGGTGATGATACGTTGCTGCACGGATCTTGGTAGTTGCTTGTGACGCATGTACTGAATTAGCTGAGCTAAAAGTGCTTGATACTGCAGCTTCGAGCTGTTCGAGCCTTTGAAGTATTGCATAACTTGGGCGACGAGGATGCAAAAAATCATTGTACCCAACAATTGTATCAATATTCCGAGGTACTGATCCTCGATCGATGTTGGCTCTTCGTGAAGGAATCCCGATCTCGTGAAGGTTGCTACCGATCTGAACCAGGATGACCAGTATCTCGACTGATGATCACGAGACCATAGATCGTTGATGTTGATCCAGGAAGTGTTGATCGGTCGTTCAGGTACGCCCAGAGTAATCGTGGCAATGGGCACGATCCAAGTGACACAAGCGAGCCAATGCATTGCTACGAGTAGCCATGGTAGAGTGTAGAATAGACGAAAACGTGCATAATCAGTGTAATAGGCGTTGAGCATTCTCGTGACGTAGGAATGAGCTGAGAAGACACGAAAAGCGTAAATCATTGTCGACAGTTCACGAGCGACGACAAGGTCGTACCAAGAGGGCAGAAAGAAGAGATCTGTCGGCAATGAGCCCAGCAAATCCGGTATAAAGGTACCACATTGAACGTAACGTCTCACTATCATCTTGTGATCCATCTCCACATGACGCTGGGTGGTGTCAAAGTACCTGGACCCACGCGTGTACCATAATCTTTGTTGGTCATCAAGTTACTGAGTTATTGGCTATCAGAACCGCTCAGGCACTTGGTACAGTGTGCATTAACATGTTCGTGCCCTATCGTCATAGTACTTTGTCCATGTCATGTACTCACCCGGTCATAAAATTAACGAGTATATCCGTGCAGCATAAAAACAAGGCAAAGTTCTTGGCTATCGTCCAGTAGCGAGTATCACCTCGGGTCATATCGAACGCTGCTTGGTACGGGACGAATAACATCATTCCGATCATCGTTAGAATCATCAGCATGTCCCACCAGTGTCTCTCGTGGCGCATGATAAACGTCAATTATTCAAACGAAACTACGTGTCATTCTTCAGATAACTTTTAGTGTTTCCAGACTCAACCCCCGTTGCAATATCAACGGATACGTTCATTTATAAAAGTGTAAAACGAGGATGGTACCTGAATAAACTGAAAGGATGAATGATGCTTGTAAAGTCTCGAAGATGACGGCGTTTCTCGTAAATAATCGCGCTGTGAGTCTTCAAGTATCTCTGGGCACTTGGACTTTTCTCCGAAGCCATGAAAACACGGCGCAGCAGAACCCAAAGCTTGTAGCAACATCCACGATTCGGAAGAAAAAATATATCCTCCTGTTTTATGTTAATTTCACAGTCGTGCTCGACCCGCAACATTTTTAATGGACTTCGTTGGCTTTTTACTTGCAGACTCGTCACGTGCAGATCGTCACGTCAAAAGCCAGAATCATTGATCCAAAGTTTGCAGCCGACTGAAGTACGCCATAAATTGAAACGTGACTTAAAGTTGCGTTATTTCACGAATCAGCTCGATTATATTCGCGGAATCTTAACATTATTTGGACTGTGATTCGTACGATGAATCTCGCACTTCTCCAAGCACGCACTTTTAACGTTACCTCTCTTATCTTTATAAGGATGCATGCGTAAATGCAAATACCTCCGAAAATTTGACGTTAACTCAAGCAATCTGATTTCTTAACATTCTTTTCAAAATATATTTTCGAGATTTACGTACTATTTAAATTTAAAAAAACATTCCACGTTTTTAGACATTACATCATTTTTTTTTAAACTAAATTAAGTATAGAAATCGTGTTTAGAAATTTGCAATAAATATTGTTTCCGCTGAACGAACAGAAAAATCATGTGAGGAAACTGCGCTTTTATTTTCTTCACAATTTTGTACCATTTTTTTGATTTTTTTTATTAAAATATGCGACCGATTAAAAAAATATATTTTGCATATATTAAATATATATTGTTCTGGAAGTTGGATACTTCGCGCTTATTTTGGTATATATTTAAAATATATGTAATTGAAGAAAGTATTTTGAATAATTTCAAAAAAATGTGAAAATTATTTTTTCATTTCACTTACTGTATTTTATGATGGTCAAGAATTTTTATTTTAAATCATATTTAACTCCTTATAAATGCTCAACACCCCATCGATGTTGAGAACGAGGAAGCTCATCATCGAGTCGTTCAGACCAAATGATATGACCCACGAATTGAACCATCTTTTGACGGTAAGGTAGAAATTCGCTTCAATCTGTGCCTCGACTGGCAATTTCATCACAAACATACTGACGCTATAGTATCGATAGGAAGATTCCTTCTTCACTTGGTTCGTAGATATTCCAAAGCCGTCCTGATTTTATCGACAATCAATTACACTCGACGATAAATTACTGACTGTCGGTAACAATGATTCCGTGTTCATCGATATGATAATCATGGGCAATAGATGGTAAAAATTTTCTACAGAATCGCTGTAGCGACGATAACATCGGAATCTACGAAACTGTCGTGGACTCAACGGATAACATTTGAAAAAATTATTTGTGCCTTCATGAATTTGATGTATTGATTCATGAGCTTTTGACTACTCTCATCGTTGCTGGATGATGTGATATGACGAATCGACAGATGGTAACTGTGAGACATTACCGATTGACAAATATGCAGATGGTAACTGAGAGATTCCCTAGCGGAACTTGCAACGCGTTGCTAAGTGAAAAAAACGGACAAAGCAACGGCAAAAGCAACGTTGCTTATCAACTTTTAAAATAGCTCAAAACAACGGCAAAGCAACACCAAATTTTGTACATATTTTGGTATCTCTAGTGCGAAAGGCGGCGTGGCTGCCTTTTTAGATGATAATTTCTTTATTTCCTCTTCTGCTCACCGATAAACAACGACAACCAACCCATCCGAAGCGCCCTTTTACCACCGTCGGTAAAGTAGGAAGCTGCAAAGCTAATGTTTTTCGGCCTTTTTTACCGACGTCGGTAAAGTAAAGCGCTGCAAAACCTGATTTTTACGGAAATTTCACGTTGCTTTCACCGTTGTTTTACCGATTTTAAAAGTTGAAAAGCAACTGTTGCTTTTGGCGTTGTTTCGACCGTTGCGACTTCCGCTAGGGTTTTACCGATTGACAAATATACGCGCTGCATATACCTCGAGTCGGTAAATTGTCTTTTTACCATACTCTGTTACTCCCGTAACCGCGAAAGTTTTCTGTTCAAAACTTTATTGATCGGTACATTCATGACGACTTTTCAGGCGGAAAAAAAGATTGCGCCACGTGGCTATCTCTTATGACATGATACTTATTGGCTGTATGGGATAGTCTTCCCAAAGCCTTTTCGTCACTTTAACAGTGTTGGAATAATTAATTTTATTATTAAGATTATAATTAAAATATTTATTATTAAAATTTTTATTTAACTTTATTATTAAATAAAAATAAGCAATCGCTTAATCGTTGCGAAGCAAACTCATCATCTTTATCGACTTTTTTAATATATATTTTTTCACATTTTAATTTTATAAATATTTAATATAATTTATATTCATTATATAATAATATTCATATAAATATTATTAAATATCAATTTCCATAAGTAATAAAATTTTAATATTGTTATTTTTTAGTATTTTTACATTTCAGTTCATAATGTAATCGTCACAATAATTTATGGCAGACTAAAAATTTGACTACACAAAAGTGTGCTTACATAACATTGGGGTTAACACGCAGGAGTGAATGGAGAGATCCTTAGAAACTTTGCCCACTCTCGCGTAACGATTACCGATTTCCGGTCGCTAGACCATCTCTCTCTCTCTCTCTCTCTCTCTCTCTCTCTCTCTCTCTCTCTCTCTCTCTCTCTCTCTCTCTCTCTTTGCCATTCCAGTGGCACGTCAAACCAATCTCGCAGTCGATCCATGGAACGTTGGCCCTGGGGCTCGGAGCAACGCAATTAGAAGAGAACATAAATCCCACCCTAGTTCAGCGCACTTGCCGCCAAGTGGAGGTGGATCTCTCTGGTAGGATCGGAGAATATAAATCAATCGGAGTAACGGCCGAGTGAGCATTTAATTTCCATTGGATCTGCCTTTCACCGGTGAACACAGCAAACGTCGTACAATTGCATCTAATCATGATTTTAGTTGATAGAAACAGTGTGCGTCAACAACGGAATAACCATTGAGGAGGATCGATGCCCGTTATGTGAATCAGCAGATTGTTCCATCAACTCCACACTGGTTAAGCCAATGTACATATAATTACAGTAATTTTTCATTAACATTATTGTGCAAGGTGGCGTACATAAAAACGGTGTAGAAAAGAATGTTGACAATTAGAACTGAATGCCAACCTTTTTTTCAAAAATCTTTTTGCACCCATCTTATGTTATATTCGTTATTACTTTCCAAGTCAATGTGGCGTACTGAGGTACCACTTTTTCTACTATGTGGTAAAAAGTGGTCCGGACTTTGCGTCAGTAAACTTATAATGAAGGTCAACCGCGAAGGACGCATATTGCGTATCGGGAAATCGTCAGAGAAGTTCAGGAAGTCGAGAAAAGTCGATACTCGTATTCTCGGAGCAAGTCCGAATGTCGAAATGTTATTGCCTCCAATTCCGACTGCTGTACCTCCACCCCTATGAAGGGGACCACCCTTCTTTCTTCCGTTGGTATTTTCCAAATCGAGAGGAATACGCCGTAGTCAGCGCCGGATCGAAATGTCCTCTCTCGTTCACCATCTCCTTCTTTCATCCACTTCGTTACTTGCCTCGGTGTAGGTTACATTATGTACATATCACGGACTGGTAAAAGACGCCGATTTCTTCCCTCACATCTTGGTTGTCCTCTGCAGGATCTTTTTCATCTTCGCCTTCTTTCTGTCTCGTTCTCCCTCTGTCGCTTTGCTCCACCATTCCATCGAGCGGATCGCCGTCATTGCCAACCAAGTTTATGGCCCAGACCAACGCCCATAAACTGTACAAATGGTAAATCTACCGTAAGATCATCCCAGCCGAAAATGATGTATCGTAGGTACGACGCACGGTGGGGATTCTACGATGGTACACTCTTGATGGTATATATGGAAGGCCAACCAACGACGAAGCGTATGCTCGTACAAAATGTTCTGGACCCTTCTGGGCATTTCGAAAACTCACTGAAAGATTATGTCAGCCGCTTACATCTTCGCTTTTCCTAGTGCGTTTTACCATTACCAGAAATATACAATCAGGAACAGCAGTTTCGCCATCTTGAGGACATCAAACCTACTTCCAATTAGATACTTACTGGTTGGTCTTGTACTACACAATAAGCTTTGCATAGAAATCTTCAAATATAACATCTAAATCATAATGTTGTCAGGGTATTTTAATGTTTTGAATCCTATTTTGAATCGATTCCTACCTCCACTTTAATATTTTTTGGTTGTGCTAATAATCGTTAAAATTAGACAATGCTTATCATTAATAGTTTTTACACATATCCGTTTTGACGGTAAGGGATTCAGCTTTATTTCACTGTCTTTAAGAAATATTTGTTATGAATTTTTTTCGACTCAGTATGCGCTTTTGTACGTGACCGTTTTTGGGCCTTTTTTCGACCATCGCGAATTAAGCGCACAGCTTCGGGACAGGATTTTGTTTTTTTTTAATCTACGCTACATGTGAAAGGGTTTTTAAAAACTTTCGTACGATTTTTTCTCGCAAAGTTATTTCATTTTTGGCAAAAAAAAACAAATTTTAAAAGATGCAGCGTAACTAAAAAACTATAGAGTTTAAGCGACAATGTCAAGTATGAAAAAAGTAGCGTGCATATACATAGAATCGCTTGCAATTATTTCCGAATTTTCCTATGAAATGATTTTTTTTACTATTTCTTAAAACTATTATTGTTCGAAATTCTGATGATGACATCCCAGCGAAAAATTGCATCTGATGAAAATTTTCATATTTCGCGATACATTAAAAATCTGATAAAATTCAGCAACATTCGACATGCTATAAACAACAATTGTCAATAATAATATTACCCATAAGTATTAATAAATTGTTTGAACAATTGTTAATGATAATTGGTTAATGACTTTGGGCAATATTATTATCGATAAACAATGATCAAATTAAAAACAACACTACCAAATAAATAATCCAATGATTGAAGCAAAATTATAACTTTCAAAATAAATTATAATATTAAAAAACAGATTACTTTTAAAAGTGCAGCAATTTATTCAACTTTGCAATCGAATCGATTCCGTCAAACGTCTAGAAAACGCGTCATCTGCTTCAAAGTCGTCCAAGCATCACAGCGTTATAACGTCTTTGTCGAGGTACCTCTTTTGTTGTTAACATAGTATTTTCACATCGACCGCAGGGATAATTGAGTCTTTCGAAGCGTGTGACCACGCGTCTGCAACCCTAACACATACCCTAAGGACAAATTATCGACGGCAGATTATCTTCGTTACGTAATCGTTACGAAACGTCTGCTGGTTGACGGACTTGCCTTCCGGGAAATTGTTTCAGCTAAACTACACTCGACTGCCTTCCAATAATATCGTGAATTTACCGAAGTTTCAATTTCAATAGTAAAGCTGTACGTTGAAAGCGCGATACATCAACACGGGAATTATTTTTTTAGGTCCCTGGAAAATGTTATGCTCAAAGCGAGCATGCAGAGTGCAGAGTGGTTAACCAAGGCCTTGGTTTAGTGGATAAATGATATGAGAACTTTTTCAGTATGAATTTGCGATTATCTGTGAAATTAGTTTTACGATGGTCGGATGATCCACTCTGATTTTAGAAGATGCACTTCATCCAGTAGCCACATGGTATAAATCGATTATTCGCCGTATAATGTTCGTGCCTCGAGGTTACATAATGTATTACGATTCAAACCTTCAACGTGTTCCGCATAGCTCTTTCTTGAACGCGGATTTAACTTCCCGATATCCACACCTGTGCTTACCTGCACCTCGTGCGAGATGAACCGTGAATAATAGGGACATAACCCCTGGGCGTAGTACGTGATCGTTGTAGAAATGGCTGAAGACCGAGGGAGCAGTGTTCATTGTTAGAAATCGGCATGGAATACCGCCGTTGCTGCACAAGATTTTTGGCTTGGAGTTAATAATGGAGTACCGCGGCATCAGCCTTTGTGTCTGAGCTCATATTGCGGCATGCATTGTACCCTAGGCCACGGATATGCCTTCCTCTTACCTACATTGTAATCCGTGCTGGATACGGATGGAATTGCGGTGGGATTGTCGCGATATACTATTACAAAAATGGTTTTTCCTCATCCTCGTCATGTGAAAGATCGTGAAGGGAATCATCAGTCACAAGTGTGAGTACTGCATGGAATCGGTCACATTGATGAGTTTGAAGGATTGAGAAAAGCATATTTAATTGAACTCTTTTAATATAATAGATAAATAATTTAATTGAAAACTTTAAGCATATGACTGATTCTTCCAAAATACTCATTTCCGAGGGTACAACATTTTTTTTTTTAATAATCATTTTGACTTCTAAAAGTGTCGATGACCTTGGTATAAGATATTTTAATGTCATTATCACTTGGACAAGCAGGTCTTTCTATTTTGCGGAATTTATCGTATTTTAAAGAAATTTTAGTGCGAGAGGAGTAAATGCGAAGGCAGAGAAATGATGCATACCTTTTGCTATAACGTTTTTTATTAGTTTATTTCAGTATTTTCAGTTTTATTAGTATATTTAATATTGGAACATTAGAATATTCAATATTGGGATGTATATGCGCTCACATTTGCATTTTGCAACGCAAATACAAACTGACTATCTTAATTCCTTGCACAAACACATCAAATGACGCAACATTTGGTTATAACCTGCTCCTTTTTTGTTTCCCTAGTTAGGCGCATCGTTCGGGTCCCTCAATTTCGGGCTATTTTTGAGCTCCCGAATACTGTTGAAAATAAATTCTTAGCTCTTTTTGTCTCGAAGAAAATCGAGTTTTTAATGTGGTGTTGCTAATACGCAGTCAGGATGTAAAAAAAATCAATTTGTTTAATTTCATTTTCGTAATACCTATTCATATATTTAAGTATATCCACAGAAAATTTCATGTCAATCTAAACAAATATTTTCGACTTTATAGGCATATTTGTAAACCCGCTAGTGTAAAGTACTCTTGAAACTTTGAACGCGTTTTTTCTAAAACTTGTATTTTCAAAGTCATTGAGCATGATTCCTCAGAAACGTCATAACCGATCAGTCTCAAATTTTTACACAAGCTTCATAAATATATTTTTCAGTAATTAATCGATGGTTTCTTTTATCGATAAATATTCTTTGATTCATAAAAAACATATAGCAAAAATTTTAATCAAAAAACGAATTTCTTTCTTGAGAAGCCGCCATTTTGTGAAAAATAAATATTTTGCTTATTCCTTCGATAAAATACTAACTTATACTTAAATTCACGAAATGTTTTTAATTTTTTTATTTTGAATGATCCAATCCAGAGATATGGTGCTCACCGCAGGACGCCTCCTTAATCACTGTCGCCTCCTAATCACTGTTAACTCCTTAATCATTGTTATGTGACCTGCAAATATTTAATAAGCTCCAATTGACTCTCCACGAGAATTATGGCTTATGTTTCTAAAGGATAAATGATATCCTCCTAATCATCAGTTGTATAACTAAATATCAAGCAGATTGCTATCCATGACGGAAGCGCATGACTGAGACAGTCTGTCATTGCGTCATACATTTCCATGGCGATTACCAGTAAAAACGGAACAAAAATGAAGACCATCGACACGAGATAGGATAGAGACAAGGCAGCGCAGCATCAGCAGCATCATCAGAAGCGAAGCTCTTTCGTACCGCTTTTCTCCTCTTTCTCGCTTCTCTCCTCTTTCTCTCCGGCTATGTATACTCTCGGATGCGTCGCTACCTACAACCACCACTGCTCCGACATCACCAGTGCAGCATCTGGTGGTGGTGATGCTACTGCCGCTGCTGCTCACTCCTCATACTCCTCGTTCAGGTTGCCTGCCGTTGTCCCGACGTTACTTCCATGACGGTGAGCTTCAATGCGCGCCGATAGTCGCGGCGGGAAACCAACGAGCCTACCCGAAGTCGTCCATGGTTTCCACGTATCCAACCAAACCCGTTGGTTGCGAGAGAAAGAGAGAGAGCTTCGTGGGTATAGACGAGCTCGATGAACATATACGCGGATTACTCGCATGCGCTCATGTTTGTGTGTATATTCATGAAAAAAAAACTCGCTATAGCATTGGAAATACGCCCAAGTTACACCGCAACAGATTTTGAACACGTTCCACACACACACACACACACACACACAGCATAATCGTACGTTCATGGCGCACGGCGCCAGGACTCTCACTCCTCAAGAAAAATAATAATAGAAGAATAAAAATGAAAGAAAAGGTGGAGAAGGAGGACACAAAAAAAGGAGAGAGAGAGAGAAAAAAGTAATAATCTCGAGGGACCTTTTAAAATCCATCGAAGCAGACAGACCCCGCGCCAGATTGTGCCACGTGTGTCTCCGTGAGCCATCCACTCTAGATGTATCTCTTTTTCTTGTGTTCACCATTTCTCCCTTATATATTTCCACAGTTTCGGGTCACAATCTCTGTCTTTATTTTTCGCTATCTCTTTCACTCTTTCTCTTACGCTCCCACACTTGGTTCGCTTGCTTATTCTTCATCCGTTGTGTTCTCCGCACTCAGCCTCTGCCCTCAGCTCTCATCTGAAAGAATGCAGCGTTGGGTGTACGAAAAAGCTCGTACGAAACCTGCAGGCTAGATATGAACTCGAATATATTTTAAAAATTTACAATTGTATCGTAGTATGTAACCTTCGTGTATAGAGTGGACAAATATAATATGGAAAATAAGGTGGTTCTCAGTGGTGGTATATCGAATCCACCTGGGGAAACGGATGTGGACCCTAAAGTGCGTATCCCGAATTCCAACAATATATAGGATGTATGTAGTTCACGTGGCCCATATTTATTCTTCTGAAAAAAAAAAGAATTAACATCCGGAATATTAAAAGGGTCTGGGTCCAAACTTGAAATACAAGAAAATCGATTTTTTTAAATAAGTAGTCAAAACCATGCAGGTCAATAAATAATAAATATCGGCAAGACTTTGTATTACATGTCTCTAAAATCCTGACTCCGTCATCCTAAAATTGACATTTGAAAAAATATTGGGAATTGGTCGATTTTTTGGGCCCTACGCTTATTCGGAGCTCATGCGGAACCCTTATATTTCACGGATTATTCCACAACTTTCGACCACTTTCGCAACCCAATTGATGGATCATTTTATTTGTATAATGCAAGACAGTTGGTAACAATGACGCATTCAGTTTATATTAATGTGACAACGTGCGTAATACATTCGAACGATGCAATGTATGGCCAATCCAATCACGTATGCATTGACACGTTAAGGCAAACTCGTATGGAAACCGCACATGAGAATGATGGTAGCGCTATCGCGCACTGGGACATTCGCGGGAGGTTAGGCTCAGTCGAATGCCGCGGTCGAAGAGTCGCGGTAGGATGAGGATTGCTTGTAACTATACATAGCGGGTTTCCTAGTGATGTCGATGCTGCGGTTAATGCATGAGAGTGACAGAGAGAGGCCGAGAGCATGAAAGGGGTGTTCGGGCAAAGAGCGAGTGATAGAGACACGGAAATCCAGAGATTCAGTGGAGGACACGTAGAGAGAGAGAGAGAGAGAGAGAGAGAGAGAGAAAGAGAGAGAGAGAGAGAGAGAGAGAGAGAGAGAGAGAAAAAGAGAGAGAGAGAGAAAGAGACAGAGGGAGTGAGTGTGAGTTTGAGCGCAACGGTGCGAGGTGATGCAGGGCGAGGAGGTGGGTTTCGCGTTTTGGAAAGGGGGTTTGAGTCCCGGGGAGGTATGGGATTTCACGGGAGACTGGTCACGAATGGACGCGTCTCTCGCAGCTCTGCCGCTGACAGCCAGGAATTGGAATTGCATCGGCGTCGCTCGATAGCCAGCCATCCAGCCAACCATTCCGAGAAGCATAGCAGCAGCAGCAGAAGCAGAAGCAGCGTTATAGCCAGGCAAGAGAGCTTCGATGTGCCTCTGTTAGGCCGTTTCAATGCTGCATCTCCAGCACGGTCTCACTCACAAGCTTTGCGAACTCTCGATTTTGATGCGTTCCTATATGTGAAATGGTACACTGCGGTTCGTCAGAACTGTTGCAGTCCACAGCGGCGATCCTTTTACAACTCGTGTGCGCCACATTGTTTACGATCCTCCAGTTCTCTGTTTTCCAACCCCAACGTGGGACATCACGATGTATGATCTTATCAGTGCCGTCAGTGGAACTTGAATGGATTTTGACTAGGGGAGGTCATGGTGACTTCTGGACCAAC
Organism: Alloplasta piceator; assembly: GCA_946863875.1. Lineage (NCBI taxonomy): Eukaryota > Metazoa > Arthropoda > Insecta > Hymenoptera > Ichneumonidae > Alloplasta > Alloplasta piceator. Next base: position 11,016,317 of record OX333072.1, on the reverse strand, counting down.
CGATGTCATTAGAATTGTTAAGCCAGTAAAAATGTCGCGATGGCTTTGGATTACTTTGAATGACACCGTGAAAGGTAGTGAAAATCCAAAACCATCACAGAGCATCCTTTTTTTATGGCTTATATTCCAGCGGACTCAACTTGATCCGCTGAATCTCGACGAATACGGTCAACGGTAAACTCGGCATCGATAACCCACTCGCTATATCTCGAGCTTGTTTTTCCTGCTTCCTCTCACACCTCTATTTCATTCAGTCGCTTGTACACAGAACGACCCTTCGATACAATCGCGTGAAACCACACATACCCGGATTGTCATCCACACCCTCTTGTCCGCGAGCTTTTCGTCCCGCTGTCGAGAGGAATTGGATTTTTTAATTTCGAAAAAATACAACCAACGTCCGATTGTCCAGTAACGCTAACTATATATAGTTATTACGACGATATATACCGCATCCGAGTCAGCCGTTGCAGCCCGGTGATAGAAAAACCTTTTTTTACGCTAGTGCATCATCCTCGTCGCATTGCCACCCACACTCTGATCGACACTCGCCATATATATATATATATCTACCATACCATTCACATATCCGCGATACGGCATTGTCCGTATTTTTTAGCATGCCGGATGACGAGGATGGAAAACTGCGGTCTCGTGTCCGAAATATAAATCCTAGAAACGTAACGCGAATCTCGTATATCAACCACTGGGAATATGATGAATAGTCGGAATGGCGCCTTCGCATGGGATCCGCACCAACCAACACCGCGTGTATGGAAATTCCACGATGTGCGAAGGACTTTTTTTTTATCGCATTAACTTCTTCGCGGGAATAAAATTCGCGACAATCTCTTTCAGAGCCACGAAATTCGCGCAATTTTTATGTTACAAAAAAGGAACGTAATTCCGTTACAGTCCTTTTCATTGGTACTGTCCGAAGGATTTGTGACGATAACGAAAATGATGGAGGGTAATTTCGACGAAGGGTCTTTTATCATCGGATTCTGGTGGGATGTATTCACTCACTGAAACGTATATTTACTGTTATCTTCAATGTTGCTGTAAAAAGTCATTTGTGGACGGGACTCTGTCGATGATGGGAATTTGTCAGTTTGGCATTTTCAACAGTCTCTATTCAATCGCTGGAAAATCGTAGATCTCCAAACTGGACAGCAGATGCTCCCGTGCACTTGACCCAATATCTAGAATCTTGAGCCAATTCATGATCAAAGAATAACAATACCCACAATTTCGTGGTCAATATCTAATGTGCACCATGCAAATGAGGAAACGTTCGGGTAAGTCCGATTTGCGTTCAATTGGCGTTTCGCAATGTTCTAGCCGTGACTATCAACTTACCCGCGTTCTTTCTCTTATCCTTTTTTCACGTTTCGTTCTTCGGGGTCTTTCCGCATGACAAGTCGCATAAGAGCCAAACGGGGCCAGTTACACGGATGATCTGGCAGAGACGATCGATATACATGTACACCAGTCGCTTCGACGACCATCATGACAACCACCACCACCACCATGAAGAGCGAAATAAGAGGGAAAGAGAGAGGAAGAGCCAAGGCAGCTTCCGTTGTCAGCCATGAAACTCATCTTATTACGCGCTCGAGTGGCTCGGTCGCTCTGCAGCAGTAGCAAGCGGCGTATATTCCACCATCGTCGTTATCTACCTAGTCGTCGTTCTTTCCTACCATAGCGACAACCCATTTGCGTGCGCCTGAAACCAGAGTGCACATATACGTTTCGACCAAGAATCTGTTATCACGTGTTCATGGGTATTCGCTTTTATACCCCAGTGCCCTTTTCCTCTGTATTCTGTACTCAAGCCACTTTCCATAAAATTGTTCAGCCGGTTGCTAGTAGCACAGTAGAAAAAAAACAACCAAGTTCTGTAATCGCAAAATGCTTCTAGCATTTAAGAATCAACGTCAAATCTATCATCAGTAAGACGATTTAATATGCCCTGGTGTGCTATGGGATAAAAAGGTAATCTGTTTACAGCGCAGTCGAATCTTAAAGATTCAAGCACCACATAGCATCAGAGAAAATCGTAAGCCTACAATTCTAGCATAATATATATAATTATAGAAATTATTGCATCATTGTTAACCAAAGAACCGGTCCAAAGTATAGAAAACTTACAACTACTTAAGGGGGGGCTAAATACCAACATTAGCACCTTGAAATTGGTATCCAAACTTGCTTTGGCACGCATGGTTGGAAATCAACAAAATTTTGATAGTATCATCAGAATTATGGCACAAATAGAGCCCCACTAAAAATTTTTCGAAAAACAAAAAAAAATTACAGATCCGATAATCATCTGGCATCTGTAATTGAAAATATTAAATTATAATGTTTTTACGGCATTTCGGCTGAAACTAAGAGTGGGGCTCCATGACGAACACCGAAGTACGAATATCGATACGTCTTCGACATATTTTATGAAAAAATAGCGACGTAAGTTTAGAATCCAAATCACGAGATAAATGTTGATAAATTTAGTGTTTTATCGAAAAACAAAATGGCGAAATCAAGATCACAGAAATCCGAAAGAGGGAAGCCCCTTATGGAATTCTCATATGAAAGAAATCTCATTCTCATCAGACTGCTATCCAAACTGTCTGACAAGTCAGTGGCAATTGAGTCGATAATGTAGGGCTTCAATAATAATGTCGGTATTTAGCGTCCCCTTAAATTATGAATATTATGAAAAAATCGCTTTAAGGCGGATTCTGGCCTAGAATTTTAAAAATCAATTTCTTTCATATTCTCAAAACATAGACTTTTTAGAATATATCCTCGAAAGGAAATTCCTTAATTCCAATGACTTATGGAGTTATAGCTATTTTAGTAATGCAGTACGTACCATCGTCACATCGGAGCAAATCGGACTATAGACGTTTTGCTCAAAGCTACTTTTCTGAACACGGCTGACATGATATTTGACATTCTACTCAACCGATTTACTTGAAATTTTTCACAAATCTTCAACGTATAACTCTCTATCGCCCTCACCACTTTTGTCTCAAAAACATTTTGCGATTACCCCGCCATTTTGTGATTACCCCCCCTCCCCCCCCCCCCCGTTTTCTCTGAGGCAGAGGCTATAACGACATTCTTACTAGTTAAGAATCTTTTTTTAAATTTTGTATCAGATGACTAGAAACGTTGCAATCATGTCAGCTAGCACACCCCTTTTTTTTACCCCCAACTTTACCAGCTTATAGCTTATTAAATTTTCATTTTTCTTTGTCGAAATTTTTTTTGTTTATTGTCGAAATATTAATAAATATATGATGTAAAAACAAAGAATAATAAAAATATTTTTTTATTGAACTCGACAAATGGCTCAAAATGTATGTCTCTAGACCAGAATATCGCCTAAGTGATCAAATTATATCAGAAGCATATTAACACGTAATACTGTTAGTTGTGGTTGTAACACAAGAAATTGAGGTAAAGTAATGTGAATAGATGCGAATGAATGTGAATAAAACGTCCTAGCATTCGAGGGAGAAGGATCTGTTAGTCCATCTCCATATAAAAGCGATATTAGATACCAATGAACGGAGTTTGGTATGAATCACCTGCAAAAATCGAATTTCAAACCTGTACCAATTCCTGATCAGGCAATGAAGTTAGAAAAAAGAGTTTATCTACAAAGTTGGCGCATCTTTTCCACACACTCATTGTTATGAGGTAACCTCTCGTCGGTCGATCAGCCGAGTGACAACTTTGCTTCGCACACACCCTTTCGCCGTCTCTTCTCTTTATGGACCTTCCATAACGAGAAACCCCGGAGCGCTGCTGGCCACGCTTCGGCCACGTTAAATTAAACCCCCTTTTCTGGATCGTCATACACCAATACTGACATTCATGTATGTATGTGTGTGTGTGTGTATTTGTGGACGTATAAATGCATCCCCTCGATGAGGGAAAGCAGTGGCTAGACAGGCGCGCGAGTTCTCTCAACATGGCCCTTGCTCCCCCGCGTACAACCCTATTCACCGAGTATAACATCGATGGTCCTAGAAAACGGTTTGCCTTCATGCTAATAACGCGGTGATAGCCGGCACGAGCGGGATATTGCACGCGGCTCGCTCCCACAGTCCACTGTTTCGTTTTTTTTCCTCTCTCCCTTTCGACACCATCTTTAAAACTTGTGTGGATATAGTATGGATTGCTGGCAAATAAAAGGACGTAACTGGCTTTAGTCTGAGTGCTGAATTGTATAAACCGAGGCTTTTTGTTAGCTGGCGATTGATATATCGTTTGCCATACATTATCCATACGAACTCGTACAGCGATGAACGCCTTTGCCGTTTCATCGTAACAACCCTCTTGCGAAAGGGCTCGTCTGGCGATACTCAATCATTATTTTTGATACATATATCGAGCTATAAAACCGTATCACTTTTACATCGGGATATATTCGGGCTCGACCCTTTGCGACGCCATCTATCTACATGACTTATGTCCAGAAAGGTCTTGATCGACTGGCCCCGGACTCTCGTTCCCGCGACTTCATATCGCGTCCAAGAACAACCGAATTTCCGAATATATTCGGAAAGCCCCTTTGTGCCTTGAAACTAACGAGCAACATTTCTCTTCTCGTCGAGGGAATTTTAGAAAAAAAATGGAGTATGTAATATGGGGCGGAAGAAAGTGGACGAACGATAACGCGTTCACCAACAGCAAGAACTTGACCCCCAGTAGCCACAATATGTATATAGACTTCTGCATACCCTCATTCACTTTTTTTTTGTCACTGATGAATGACAAAAATACTAGATTTTCTCAGTTTTTTTCTTAATTCATTTTCTCACTGTACAAACATTCTTTAGGCGGATTTTTTTTTTCTAGATTATCCTCGAAAGTGACAATATCTCATATCACTGTTAAACTATTCCAACTATAGACCAAGCACGAGACTTCGAACAATAAATAAATGTAAATACAAATATAACAAATTAACCTAAATCAGGGTTGTCAGCATTTCAGAAAGTCAAAAAATAGTAGAATAGTGACTAATCTTTCACAGAAATAGTGATTTTTTTTAGAAAACTATTGGTAGATTCGTGTTCAGGGTGACAAAATACATCAATATAAGGTTTAAAAAAAGTATTGAACATTTGTTTTCCCTTTGGCCAAAATTGGATCTGTTCACTAAAATAGGTAAAATCTTTTTTCTACTCCGAATTTTGGCTCTGGACTGCGCTCATTCTCTTTGTGATCGTTGAAGATTCCAAACGCCGATTCCGTTCGTCCGATTGTGATGATTTTTCGATTTTTGGCAGATTTTTAAAGTTGGACCATCGACTTTTGCAAATTTTTTAAGGCATACTCAAAAAATTTTCTCTGTACTCCGCTCATTCTCTTCGTAATCGGTAAAGGTTCAAAACCCCGCTTTATTCATCCGATTCTGATGATTTTTCGAAATTTGTCCCCTATTCTAACCGGCATCTGTTCTAACCACTTCTGAGCCTTAAAATAGTAACAATAGTGACCAAATCTCGAAAATAGTGACCAATAGTGACAATATAAGTGATTGACTGGCAACCATGACCTAAATAAACAAATATGGATATATTTCAATAAATATACAATAAATGAACATAATTCATCTGACAACAAAAAGATTTGGGATCTGTCATAAAAACTGTGGATGAATATTACTTCGAAATTAAAGAAACAATGAAAAAAAAGATTATGGAGTATTTTTACATATTTTGAAAATATTATTTTTCACTCTTGGGACTTTTTAAATCTATATTCTTATTTTATTCTCGATTTTATTACGTTGCAGAATTGAAATATTGTTGATCCCTCAAAAAACCTCGTTCTCTCCAACTATAAGTTATATCGCAAGCTGTATTAAAGAATTGTCCCTCGTCGCAACTATTATTACGAAAGTTCTACAATCATGGAAATACTTTTTTAAATCTCAGTTTCATGTATATAGATAGATATATATCTAGGTATGTACTTTGTTTGTCTATATATTTATATATATTGTACATACCTATATTATATATGTCTGACGATGCACAGAGAGGGACATTACGACGGAGTTGCGGGAGAAAGAAAGTGGGAGGTTGAAGGGCGGAGATTAAGGGCTGCCGAGGAGATGAGTTTGTTAAAAAGGCAGAACCGGGCCAGCAGAGCACGCATCAGGGACATCAAAGCGACAAGACGAAATGAAATCCAACGGTTGCTGTCCGCCGCCCGCAACCCTCCCGGCTTTTATCTCCTTCTATTCCCTTTCTATCTTTTCGACTCCTCTCTTGTGTCTGTCTCGCTCTCGTTTTCAGCACCTTTCTCTCTTACAACGGCATGTTACCCCGAACTCCCTCGCGTTCCTTCTCAACCCTCTTGGCCCGCGCCCTCTTTTCTCCATCACTATGTCATTTCTTCAATATATATGGGGCATTCCAAACCGATGCGACCCGGGTCTGCCCCTTCACCTCTCCGATTTCGTTCGCGATTTTTATGGTTTTGTACTACTTCTGAAAAGCACTCAAGATTTTTTTCAGATTTTTTTAGAGCGATTTAACTTGACTATAATCTTATAAACAAATTATTTTTAGCCCAAATTTAAAAATCTGAAAAAAATCACAAAAATCCCTCTTTTTATATGAAAAATTTCAAGCGTCGAGCCAAAGTCGGCAGGACTTTCTTTCTGTTTGTAACAAGCTTTTTTGAAGAATTTTTTTTTTTTTTTAATAGAAGGAGCCTGAATTGGGTGGGCCGTTATCCAAACATTTTTGTATGAATTGAAGGTGTTTAAAAAAAGGTTTGGATAATGGCCCACTCAATTCGGGTTTCTTCTTCTATTTAAAGTTTTTTGTTTTTAAATTTAATTTGAAAAAAAGCTGAAAAAAATCACGAAAAACCCGTTTTTTATATGAAAAGTTTTGAGCTGAGATTTCAAGTTGAGACAATATCGGCAGGGGTTCCCTTCTGTTTATAAAAAGCTTTTTCGAAACAAAAAACTAAAAAAAAAAAAAAATAGAAAGAGAAACTTGAATTGAGTGGGCCCTTATCCAAACATTTTTTCAAAGACCTTTAATTCATACAAAAATGTTTGGATAACGGCCCACTCAATTCAGGGTCCTCCTTTTATTTAAAATTTATTTTCATTTTCGAAAAAGGTCATTATCAACAGTTTCGAAAAAGGTCATTATCTTTTTGTAATTTTTTTCAAATTTTTAAATTTGGTCTAAAAATAATTTATTTATAAAATTATAGTTAAGTCAAATCGCTCCGAAAAAATCTGAAAAAATTCCTGAGTGCTCTTCAGAGGTACTACAAAACGATAAAAAATTGCGGACAAAATCGGAGGGGCGAAGGATCAGACCCAGATCGAATCGGTGTGAAATGCCTCATATATATGTATATACATACACATTCTTCGCCTCCGTGTCTCCGTTCACCATCTTTTTTTTCCTCCCTTTACCTTCGACCCTCTTCCTCATTCTCCTGAAGCTTTTTCTCCTTCCGAGATGGGGAATGAGAGTCCACAAGAGAGATGCGCCCGAATGCTCTTAGTGGAGCGCGCGCGCTCAGCACACTATGTTTTTCTCTCGCAATTTTGCAGTTTCTTTCTCTTGAATCCCTCCCTCACTCGCTCGCTCCCTTGACTCGCCTCTTGCTCATCTCTGCTGTTCACATTTTTTTTTTGCTTTCCTCTTACCAACGTGTCTATACAGACATATGAATTTTACTGCGAGCACACTCGTAGCACCACCCTTTCTCTCTTCCTAGCTATCCCTCTCCCTCCCTTTTTCACCCTGTTTCTCTCTCTGAAGCAAGAGAGCTACCTCCCTTATTTTCCTTTTTATTTAATTTTTTTCCCTTTTTTTTAAGGAGCCAACCGACGCTTTTCGCGAGGGAGTTGAAGAGAGCTCAGGGCTCTCTTCAACCGATCCACGTAATTACGATTCGGCAACATTTTCCCTTTTTTTTCTCGTCCTTTCTTCCTCGACCTTCTTCAATGGCAGCCCCGCCATTTTTGTATGGCTCTCCCCAAACTTACAGTCCCCTTATTTGTCTTCGTATATTGTGAATAATGAAGAAGAGTACACCGGAGTACTTGGACTCAAGGCGATTTCCATTTTCGAGCATAAACTTTTCGGATAAGCTCGGAAAGTTTTTATTCGCTGGAACAATTATGTATATACGTATTAGGGCGATATTTTTTTCGACTTTTTTTAATTTTCATCCCTCCCCACCTAAAATGCTGTTGCATGTGTCTAAAAGAAACTACCCTGAAAGTTACAGCCCTTAATATTAATATTAAGTACTCGCCCTTCGCGTGAAAAGATTTTCCATCTAAAATACACGTGAATAAAAAACTTTTTTCTTCAAATTGCTATAACTCCACGGCATTTTATGCTATTATATTGTCCTTGGTCGCAACTTACGCAGAATTGAACGTTCTTCGAAAGTGTCCTGAGCAGCATAAGTGTAATTTACACTGGTGAGATGGTACGAGTCACTAAAGTTGATTTTAACCCACACTTCTCGTTTTTTTGCTGTTATTTTTGAAATGATCAGCGTTATCGAAAAATTGCAAAGGAAAGTTTTGTTGGAAATTTAATTTCCTACAAAAAAGGTCCTTTAGACCTACTTGAGAAAATTGATATTTCTTGAGATATTGAACCTTAATTTATTTGCGGTATAAAATTTTTACGGTTTATCGAACCAAAAGTTCTTAATTGTTGATATTCCATATCATTTCGCCACTGGTGATATGATATGTGATATGGTGATATGATATAGAATATCAAAAAATTGAAGCTTTTGATTCAATAAACCATAAAAATTGTATACCAAAATCAAGTTAAGGTCCAATATCTCAAGAAATATCAATTTTCGCAAGTAGGTCTAAAGGACCTTTTCTATAGGAAATTAAATTTCCAACAAAACTTTCCTTTGCAATTTTTCGATAACGTTGATAATTTCGAAAATAACAGCAAAAAACGAGAAGTGTGGGTCAAAATCAACTTTAGTGACTCGTACCATCTCACCAGTATAAATTACACTTACGCTGCTCAGGACACTTTTGAAGATCGTTCAATTCTACGTAAATTGCGACCAAGGAAAATATGATAGCATACAATGCCGCGGAGTTATAGCAATTTGAAGAAAAAAGTTTTTTATTTACGTGTATTTTAGATGGGAAATCTTTTCACGCGAAGGGCGAGTACTTAATATTAATATTAAGGGCTGTAACTTTCAGGGTAGTTTCTTTCAGACATATGCAACAACATTTTAGGTGGGGAGTGAAAAAAATAAAAAAAGTTGAAAAAAAAATTGCCCTAATACGTATATATTTTTGAACGTGAAACTTCAATTCGTTCTTTGTCTGGAAGTATTCATGTACATTGTTGTACTCGAACGCCAATCATCGGATTAAGAAAATTTATTAGATTCAAACTGTTTTGCAGACTTCGCGAGTGTGGCAATGTCATATTGGTACGAATGAAAGACGCTATTGGACTTGGCAGCGATCTCTCTCACCTGAACCCTGTAACTTGATAGGAGCCAACAGTCTGTACGCTTCGCTTGTTTCATTCAAATTTTCTTGACAGCGCAATCCAACGACGATGACGACGACGACGACGACGACGACGACAACGACGACGATGAGAAAAGCGAACGACGCAGACGACGATCAGATCATAAATATGTATCCCTCTCTTCCGCGGTAACCGTTAAATTCATGGAAATTCTTTAATTAAGTTATTTTGGTTTTGCCGAGAGGGAATCCGAGCGGGACCCCGAGGACTGCACCTTCTCTCCCTTCAAAAGCGAAACCTTTCTCCTTTTCCTCCACCTACCGCTCTTCTCGATCTCGACGCTCCCGTATCTGAAGGAAATCCTTGTGGGAAGCGTGGCAGGCTGAAAATCTCCTTAGGGCTCTTCTACGTGCTTTCCTCCATCTCTCGGCCTCTCTCTCTCTCTCTCTCTCTCTTTCTCTCTCGCTGTCTCTACCAATGCAGAACTTACGAATCCACCGAATTCTATAGCTCATCTTATACGCTAAGTGCAGACTATGTACTGTGTACATCACAGATTGCAATATGCATATATATACATTTACCTCTGTTCCAAATTCAAAGCAGTAGAATGCCAAAGTTTCCACGTGATATCAGTGGAAACGTAAATTCATTTATACAAATATACGAAAGATTCTCAAAAACTTTAAACTCTCTTATTCATCGTCACGTAATACAATACTCAAAAGGTTCTCACGATTAATCTTCACGAAAACTTTGTTTCTTATACATTTGACAACGATAAATCTGGAAAATTTTACCACAGTGATTAAATTGCCTTTTCATTCGAAGATTGATCTACAAATTGATGGGTCTTATGGACGTCCATGTTGCGTGTATTGGTCTAAAAATGGAGGCCAAAAAGAGAATTCTCAGAAAACTGACGATCATTTTATTCAATTTATTGTAGTTTTAAATATGAATTTGATTTAATTTAATAATAATTCATTAAAATTAAATTCGAATTAATTGAATGTAATAATAATTCAATTTAAGAATGTTGAGTCCCAAATCGCAAATGATGAGAAAATTCTGAAAATTTTGTATGTTTTTGGATGAATTATTTAAGAGGTCGTGTAAAAATATCACGACGATTAGGAAGCTCGTTATCGAACAATTAACATTAACAAATTAAATTAAATTAAATGTAGCCTTATCGAAACTGATTTAATTTTGCGATAAGTTTTTTTTGACCTCTCAATTTTTTAATATCTACACTATATTGAAAGCAACTGAAACAAAACGAAGTTTATTGATAAATTTTTTTTTTATTTGTTAAAAAAATTGTTCTTAACAAAATGTTAATATTTTAATAACGAGCTTCCTAATCGTCGTGAAATTTTTACACGACCTCTTAAATACTTCATACAAAAACATACCAAATTTTCAGAATTTTCTCATCATTTTTCATTTTACCCCATAAGGAGGTTGAACCAATGATGATAGAATTCTGAAAATTCAATATGTTTTTACATGAAGTATTCGGGAGGCCGCGTAAATATTTCACGACGATTAAGAAACTATTTATTGAACAATTAACATTAAATTCAATATAGTTTAATAATCATCTGAATTCAAGAAATATGAATTTTTGCTTTCTGCCGACTAATAGAACTATCAAAGTTTCAAAATAATCTTTGAGGTATAAGTTTTTTCGCAAGTTACGCTTTTGCAATTATAATTGTATCGCAAAATCATTTAATATCAATTTTGAAGAGGAAACTCCTTACAAAATAAGTAAAATTTCCTAATCCGATGAAAATTCACGAAATTGTCAATAATCGGATACAACAAGTAAAAAGTTGCCAATGCTGGCAATTAAATTTCAGTTCGAGTTGATTAACAATTGAATTTGTTCCAGAACCTAAATGCTCAATGTGAAAGTTAAAAAAGATTTCTGGTAAAACCAACAAAAATTATTCCGATTGGTTAATTTTGATCAAAGCGGGATGTTTTTCTCTATTTTGTAAGGAATCTACCTTTCTTCAATGTAAATAACGTCTATTTTCACGATACGATTGGTTGCAGAAGAATTATTTGTACAAGCCTAAATCATTAAGTTTCTTCTAAAATTACGTCGACTCTCGATCGATGAAAGACGAGAAATTGGTATCTATGTTGTTAATGCAAGAATAGAATCGACCAAACAAATAAAATGCCGGGGCGACGCGAAGCACAGACGAGACTGGCAGACAGAGTCCAAGTTGCATTTAATGGCTCGTTTTCAACACAAGGCTAGATGATAACGAGGACTTGGTTAAGTAGCAGTGAATGTCACTGTAGTGGCAAGCCTCACCAAGTTGTTCATGGTGTGAGACATTTATTCGCTGAATATAGCCGACGATTGTTCCGAGAATCTCCAAAGGCCCTTGCCACATACCAAGCACTTTGCAGCCCCAATGCTCAACGACCTCCCCATGGCTCCATGCAATCAACCCTCACACAGCAGTGAACAAACCAAGATCCTCTTGTCTCATTGTCGCACGGTCCTCCCGAACCTGCTTCCCAGCGAAGCAGCATATACCAACGGTCATTCTCCATCTCGATGACAATTCTCACCTCCAATCTCTCGGGACATTACCGCATCTCTCCGGTCCGCCATTATCCACCGGCAGAAGCGATAGCACGAGATATATGCTCACCTTCAAACGTCTATATGGCAACCATCGGCCACTTGTCTCATCCTCATCCTCCTTCTGTCTCTCATTGTACCAAAACCGAAACCCAATAGAGCCACTTCCCTTCTACGTCTCTCCGATATCTCACCATACTCGCTCAGACAATGGAACTCCATCGACGGCTGAGAGCACACATACGAGCTGGAAGGTTCACCTCAAACCCTTAAGCCCTTTCGACAAGCGGGAATGGTTCGCCAAAGCGTTCCGTTGTTTGGGGCTCGGAACATTTCTGTAATGCTGTCAGAACTTCATAAGCTCTGGTCGCAATCGTTGATTCGGAACACGGCTTTACGACTCAGCATTTATAATTGTTATGAAGATTTTTGCAATCATCTTCTCCATAAGAGAATTAACACAATAAAGGTCTCACAAGTCTCCCAGTAAACAGCTCTCTGGTAACATCGCTACCACAAAATGTCTCTACTATTTGACAGCTTTTTCATTCTATAAGTCTTGAACGTCGATGAGTGTCCGGCCAAACTGACAAGTTAGACACTTGTACTCTGTAGGCTTGTCAAATGGGAGAGCTGTCAATGGCACAGACTTTTTGTGGTATTCCTCAGGCTTGTTAGGATTGGCTTGTTATTTGGTAGGATTATTGAAGCGCTTCGGATGATTGAAACAATATACTTTTAGGAAGTATGTTTGATAATTTAGGGCTTTGTAGAATGCCTGACTTCTTTTCGCAACCGTTCTTTAGACCTGATACCATAAACGTGTTTCGTTGGGTCATGGACATGAAAAATAGTGAAATAACGCCACTCACTTCCGAACAAATTGTATACATAATCTCTGCCGGATATTCACGTCCCGGCGTGATTAATGTTGAAAAAGCGGGCACAGTCGCGGACGATGATACAGCCGAGATTTGAGCTGCACATATGAAACGGGCCTGTGCTCGTAACACGGGGTAACACGTGTGAACGATCAATGGTGTACACACGCGCGAATAGTCAGAGTTCTCACAGAAGCGCGAAGGGCGCACCAGTAGTATAACAGTATAATACAAATACGGTTAACACGAGTAAACGAATTGGGGTTTACGTACACGTTGCAATGATGCTGCTGTTGTTCTGACCCCTTGATGAATCGTCCGCACGTGTCCCACCTCCTGACTCCAGGATCGTTCAGAATCGTCTAATTATACGCCGATCAGCGTTTTCCGTACACGATATCTGATAAAGCGTTGATCCAATTCGAGGAAATACGAAAAATCATTGAGTTTGCAAATCCATCGAAACAAACTTCGGTGCCAATGTCGGGCTTGCGATGAAGTCATCATGGAAAACTCTGCTGATGGAAGATTTGGGGAAAATGGCGGAAAATAATTTGAGCAGGGTGTGGCGACGATGTTGTCTTCGAGGATCAGCCATTACTCCATCTTTCCATGATTCGCTGTGTGTTTTGGAGGAGCATCGACGATGACATTTTTTTTCGTGGGTCTCTCTTGCTTCATTATTCTCAAATTTTCACGACTTCCGAGAGGATTTGGACGAATAAACGCGTGAAAGGGGTGTCATAAGGCTCTTTCCGTGCTATATCCTGTAGATTGATGTGTTTGTTTGAACCCCTGATAGATGGAGGCGCCTGTCTTTTTCAACACCCTATGATTCCTGTACTTGTGAAAACTACCCTCTTGCTCTTTTTGTCCCTCTGCTCTTCACCCTTCGACACCGGGTTCAACGTAGACAAATGCTTCCTCCTCTCTGTATATCCCTGACAAGAATATCTTTTCCAAAGATTTATAATGCAAAGGGATCCCCGTATCCTCTGAGCTCTTTCGTCTACCGCCACGTGACGACAGTACGAACGTGAATGCGGCTCACCGGAATGCCAAGATATCACGCTGGGATATGCGGAAAAAATTGCTGTTGACATCGCTATCAGCGGAAATGGTCGAATGCTTTTCTCTTGGCCAATCATTTCACTGGATCATTGTCATATGTACAATGGATTGATATAGTGACCGTTTGATCAAGAGAGACAGCAAAGGGCGATCCCTTTGCAGACTCCCTGTGAAAAATTTCAAGGATTCCTTATTTTTCGGTATATTTGACAGAGGTCGAATAATAAAGAACCTTTTTCAGAAAGGCTCGTTTTACAAAGGTATTTGAATCTCTCACTAACTCTTGGAAAAAACAGCAAAATAAAAAAATCAGGTTCTCTTTTGAACCAGTTTGTGCTGTACATAATCATTGATGGAGAAAAGCTTGCCCCTTTCTGCTCACGTTTATTAGGGTGTTAGTTGCAGGTCGGATGATATCGTCGAGACGAACTGAACGTATTGCGAGTAAGGGTGACATCGTCGGGGTTACAAATTATTGCGGATATATAAAAACGCCGCGAAATGACTTCAACGAAAGAACGAGTGACAATGCCAAAAAATGTGCTCGTGTATATAATGTCAGCCGTATGTAGGAGCGAGATGTGTTTCTGTATCTATACTCGCGAAACGTTAAAACTCATGTCGTGTATTTGTTGTACGGGGATGAACGGGGTTAGCAGGGGATGAACGCACCGAGAGCGCGGACGAAACGACGTCGACTGATCTCGTCGCATATTTGTAGCCCTGCTGTCCGCTCGTAAATAAAAGTCCCGGGCTAAAAACAAAAACACACATCGAAATAACGAACAAATGCAACCATCACTTCTGGTACATAAAGCTAGTGGTTTCGCGTGTACAATCTTGTATACAGGAGTACGTGTATATGGCAAGTTTCTCATCAGATCGACCAATCATTCCAGACCAAAATTTTAAATTTTCTCCTATCCTTAGATATCGTTGCGTGTTTTGAGGGATAATAATAATAATAATAATAATGATAATAATAATAATAATAATAATAATAATAATAATAATAATAATAATAATAATAATAATAATAATAATAATAATAATAATAATAATAATAATAATAACGTGCAAAATTTTGGACACAGAAGTATACGAGCCTTTCAGGAAAAAATGGTGTAATATTTTCATAATTAACAAAATATGGTCTGGCACCTACTGATGTGAAAAAGATGCTCATCAACGTAAATATTCAAAATTTTGTTCAAAACATATTATATTTGTATGGTTATAGTTTTAACTTCTTGGAAAGATATTTTATGAATGAAAGTTGTCAGGTTCGGTCTTCCACGTGCTGAAAATATCATTTTTTTAAACTATAAAAAGGTATTTTATCTTATACCTGGGACAGGACCATTAGAATTTTTTTTGTGGACCGGTATTTCGATATTGTTGTTTATAAAAACCTGAAGAAATTCAGCAACATTTGGCATGCTGTAAAAAACAATTATCAATAATGATTATTGATAATTGTTGTTATTGCTATATATGCTATATTGCTATATATGCTATATTTCTATATATGCTTTATAGCATGCCAAATGTTGCTGAATTTTTTCAGATTTTTATCGTCAAGATGTAATTCGAATTATGTCCACAACAAAAATAAACGTAACAAAAATTTTTCTGAATTTTTTTCCATCTTGAAGCTTACTGTCGATTTTTTGCGATTTTAAAAACTCTCTAGCGCTGTTGAAATTGAAGATATCAGGATGATCCTTACGCCATTCTCTTCGTTATCACGAACTTTAGCGATAAAAAAAATTTTTTTTCGAGGTTCTTCAATAATCGTTCGGATGTGACGAAAATAGTCCTTGACACCTTCAAGCATGATCTGTAAGGAATTTCTTTATTTACTTAATCTGTCATCCAACAAGTAGTAATATCTTCAAATGCCTCGAATAGTGGAAATCCTTCAACAGACATATTCCAGACACTTCACAGATGCAATTTATTCTTAAAAAAAGGACTTTTTACGCGGCCTTTTAAGGGGGTCGGAGTCAGCATCAAAACGACGATTTTTAATAATAATTTATAATTTTTGTAGAATGCCTACAAATGTCATGCATCGTCCACCATTTGAGGTAGCAAATGAACAATTTTTTGGAACTAGTTAGAACCCTTAAGGTGCACCGGTTTGCTAGAAAACCTAGTTTTGAGTTCTTACACTCCGCGCGTGATTCAGAACAAACGGCTCGACGGATTTTACTCCACGACATCTCATTTTCTTCGTGACATTTTTTCCCATAGTAGGAACGCAGCACATTTTTTTTAGTCCTTTATTTCAGAGTTGCAGGCCTGTTTTGAAATTGTTAACCTATTTTGAACTTTCCAGGCATTGTTCTGGTCACAATTTTGACTTTCATCAAAATGTGCCGCGTTCATCCCGTGGGAAAAATCGTTACGACGAAAATGAGATGTTGTAAAACAAAATCCGTCAAGCGGTTTATTCTGAATCACGCGCAGAGAGCAAAAACTCAAAACTAGGTTTTTCAGGAAATCGGTGCACCTTAAGGGTTCTAACTAGTGCCAAAGAATTGTTCGACCCCCTTAACGCAAACTCCTCTAAATAATGAACCAGATCTTTATAAACGAAAAATTGCGGCGAATCTATTAAATAAAAGGATCTCATAAAATATTTCTGGTCGTAAAAATGAGCTTTTGACCGGAGCTCGGTAAAATCTAGTATTTCATTCTTTTCCTCGATGCATCACCAGAATGACGAATATCTCGGAAGGGCTTAGAGTCGTTCGGGAGGATCCGCCCAACAGAACCGAAGGACGGAAGATTTTTGCATTCTACGATATAAATATAAAGAAAATGGCGATATAACTCTCTCAGTCGTAGCGCTATATATCGCAATGTGTATACGGGGGTGGAGGAGGGGGCGAGGGGGTGAAATTTCTATTCGCCGGAGAAGTAGACGACAACGAAGAAAAAGGCAATGGGAATAAGAAGCTCTCGCGGGTATATATACCGTGGAATGACGAAAGAGGGAAAAGCGAGATGGAAAACGGCCAGGAAAGTGGACTGCGTAATATAATTCAGTAAGTTTATGACCGGTTCGGGGAAACGATGGCGGTTTGCATATAACCGGGGGTAAGTTTTCCAAGCGGCGTATATAAGCTCGCCACATTGGCTGAAGAGAACGAAGAGCGTGTGCATGTATAGCGAAGAAAGTGCGCAGTGCGATCGCGAACGTGTTTCACCGAGGGAAAAAGATATATAAGAGAAAGGGAGAAGAGAGAAAGGAACAGGAGGGTTCTCGGTCGGCCGTATTTCTTGTCTGGTGAGCTTTACGGTGCTCGCGCTCAGCGTTATGACCGCCGAATGGATTATCGTTTCCCTTTTTCTCTCTCTTTATATATATTATATAGATATATATATATATATTGCGTTTGCCGCGTGTACGAGATAGCTCGTTTTCCATCCACTGTGAAATGCACAGTTTTGTCCTCAATGATGTTTCCTTCCCAACTTTACAAAGTTGCCCTGGCAAAAAAAGGGGATGTGCATCTATCAATCCATCGTTTTGCCAGACTCATCTGCATTGGTTTTCATGCATTATATTCGAGTCAATTTTTTGTATCGAGGCAACGGCGAAACGCATGCAAATGATGATAGGTTTTCAGAAAGAGAGCTTTCTACGTCGAGCAGTATCTTTTTTGTGTTTTCGTAATTTCTTCAATCGTTTGCTAGTCCACAGAAGAAATTTTCGATGATATATGCAAAAATCGCACGATGTCAAAATGTACCCATCCAAAGAAAATTTAAACGAAATATTTCAAAACCAAAGCATCCACCAAAATGTCCATGATTTTTTTTTCAATAGTCCCATGCTACGCATTTCAAAGTTTGTGAATTGGAAATATTAAAAATACTACTTTCACGCTGAAAATGCTGATGCGAGGAGATTGCAGGATTCAGTAAAATATAAAGTCCATGTAATGTAAAGTAAATATAGAGATTTCGGAAATTTAAAAAGTATTATGCAGTTATCGAAAAGTGATTCGAACACATATTATTGTGAATTATTTATTAGTCATAATTATATAACATGTGGATATTTTTGTTGTACGACAATACGTTGTTGATATTTTCTGTCACAGAATTTTGTCACTGGGATATTTCGCCATGTAATTTTTTCAGTTGATAAGTTTTCAAGAAACTGGTACGTTTTTCGAGTTCTTTCATTAATTCCCGATCAAATCGTTTCTTACAATCGTAATTTTGTAGGAATTCAGATCAATTTTACTTGAAGAAAATTATGAGTCCGGAATTATAGATAATTTTTCGCTGATCACAAAAATATAGCATTGTAACAGGCTCACCTCTACGAAAACATTGTTATACAACGAAAAAACACGATCTTTCAACATTATGTTTTAACTTGAAAATAACTTTTTAACTTTTTAGTAGGAAACGCACATACACCCCGCTTAATGACAAAAATAATTATTAACCATTATTCATCCATAAAATTATTGCCCAAAAGTCATTAACAAATAATTTATACAATTGTTTAAGCAATTTATTAATAACTTTTCAGTAATGTATTATTATTGATAATTATTGTTTATAGCATACCAAATGTTGCTGCATTTTTTCAGATTTTTATTGATTCACGAAGTACGGAAATTTCAATCAGATACGATTTTTTCCTGGGACGTCATCAGTAGAGTTTCGAGCAAAAATAGTTGAAAAAAAAATTTCACAGGAAAAGTCTGAAACAATTCCAGGTGATTCCGCGTATACGCACGCTACTTTTTTCATACTTGATATTTTCTTTTAAACTCCATAGTGTTTGAGTTATATTGTATCTTTCAACATTTGTTTCTTTTTACCCAAAAGTAAAATAACTTTGCAAGAAAAAATCGTACAAAAATGTTTAAAAAATAAATAAATAAATTTCCTCAAGGTGTGCGCCCAATTCGCGATGGTCGAAAGAAGGTCAAAAAACGGTCACGTACAAAAGTGCATACTGGGTCGAACAAAAATCATAAAAATTAAAAAAAAAAAAACCAAAACAAAGCCGATTAGTTCCTTCTCTTCAAAACACTTTCATTAAAATTAGATTATCTTTTTTTTTGACGGAGTTATGCAACTTCTAGGGCGGCAAGAAATATCGACGGCTGTATCCAAACTTTTGAGTGGGGGTGTACTATGTACACATGCATAAAGAGCGCGTATGAGCTTTCCTTTGTTCGAGAGGGAGACGGAGGGGGGAGGGGGATTATTGAGAACGATTTCAGATCATTACGAAATGCTAATCAACAACCCTATCGATTGATGAGTTTGTACGGTGTCCCGCGTCTCACGCAAGGACAGCAAATCAACCGACGTGCGTAACGCCGTTTAACCAGTTAATATATATATATATATATATATATATATATATATATATATATATATATAAATATTCTAGGATTGCTGGATGACTGGCGAGCGCAGTATTATAGGACTGCATGTTGTATCCAGATGATGTTGACCGGGGTGCGATAATCGGTTGCCACCCAGTGACACGCGCCTCGTTACTCTGCGATCGCTTTACTCTCTTTTTTTTTTAACCTCTCTCTATTTCAACACTCCCTTTTCTCCCAACGCCCTACGACGCATTTCAATAACGAACCTCGACAGGAAGGCGTTTTCTCGTACCCCTTTTTTCAGTCTCAGTAGCATGGGGGTAGTTTTCTCCGATGATCCAAACGTTTGGCAAGATGATAACCAAAGAAGTTGTAAAATAGTATATTACGATACTAGTGCGATGAAACTTTTTCTGACGAGTGTGAATTTGCAGCATGAGCCAAAGGCGAATGTTGCAATCACACGAGTTGAGAAAAAGTTTCTCGCACTAGTATCGTACGAAATTTTATTGTACAATGGCGAAAAGTGCCAGTTTGAGCACGCGCAGCGTGCGCAAAGTGGCACTTTGCGCACGGAGTGTAATAAAAACATTTTTAAAATTTGTAAAATATCCAATCGTGCTTCCCAGGAAGTTGGAACGTTCCACACGATATTTTCCTTTAGCCATTCGAGATTTTATTGTGTAAAATTATTTTATGTAAAAGAATTTGTGAGTTCGCTATTTAAATTGTCTTTTGTAATTATTTAAAAAAAATCATAAGCTTTTGACTTTTCTTCGCTGGACCAACAATCGTTTATAATTCCCAATTGATAATTATCAATAATGATAAAAATTTAGAATAAACTTTTCAAAATTATAAGTTGCTGAGAATCATCAAAAGTCAATACTTTGGAAAATCTATATATAAAAAGATTCAGGTATAAACAAATAAGAAAATAAATAACAAATAAATACATTCAATAAATACAACAATCTATAATAAATACATTTTTATAGTGATGCAAGCTGCAAATTTTACCACTGTGAAGCGCTCAACTTTCCTTGGGACGTAAAAAATTTGCTGTCCATGGCAGTGAAATGAAAATGCGACAAAAAGCTTGAGAATCCAAATAATCGCAGCCGGCGATAATTTAACTCGATTGGTTCGGTATCACGAATCTGTAATAAATATAAAAATATTGAGAGATCAAGAACCGAAAGAGGGAGAATCGTGCGGCACATGACAGCCCTCCTTAATCGAATGTCCCGTCTTTCTTTTTGTCCCACACACGTACCAATGCAATGTTCACGAAATAAAGTCATCATCCACGTCAACAGCACATCGGAGGACGAGCTGAATCGCGAGGAATCACCGCGTCAAATCGGCTGTCGTATAATTGGCCTCGAGGCACACACGCGATGTAACGGCACGTGCCATCGTGCTTGTACCCCACTTTTGCTGCTGCTGCTGCAGTCTTCGGGACGTACGTCGGTCCATCCGGCGTACAATAAGACCTGCCCGTATATTATTGACTTGAATAGACGAAATATCATAACTTTAATTCTCGATATCGAATCGAATTACAACGCGGCGATTGTTGGTACGCGAGAGAGCTGAACCAACCGTTCGGCCCATCATACACATGCGAAAGAATAATGGTTCGGCGAACATCCGCGTGCCGGATTCAACGAGGGAGGGCTGAAGAAGGGGTGGTCCGCAAAAGATGAGAAAAAAAAGTGAACGAGTAAAATGAAGATATGGGCGAAACGTGCAGGATGGATTTGTTCGACCGGAAAATAAATAATGAAGCATACCGAA
Source organism: Alloplasta piceator (assembly GCA_946863875.1). Classification (NCBI taxonomy): domain Eukaryota; kingdom Metazoa; phylum Arthropoda; class Insecta; order Hymenoptera; family Ichneumonidae; genus Alloplasta; species Alloplasta piceator. Next base: position 10,995,052 of record OX333072.1, on the reverse strand, counting down.
TTTTTCGTAACGCAACTTATCGATTAATTACCTTCAACAGAAAAGGATCAATCATGTTCACTGTGGGATCAATCGCGTTTTTCCGCCGTCAGAATTGTGCAGAGTCATTCCTAAAAATTCTCTACGTTGTACTATTCAAGATTTGCAGGTAATGCAATAATAAATTTTTGTTATCCTTCTCGACATCTCAAATATTACACCAATAGGAAATCGCTCACTGATCACGAATAAGTAATCAAATAATTGTAATTCATAGAGGGTGTTTGCAAAATGTCGGGAAATTATGATATTTATATATATATTTTTTGACATCTTGAAGCGTGATCGTGTTTTTCAGGCAATTTCGGATTTCGAACTCGCCAGATTTCAGCCCCACTCCAAATGTGAACAAAAAAATGTCGACCATCAATGCTTATTGACATTCTTAGACATGACACGGATGATCCAAAATTGATTTGCAGAGAGACCGCGTCTCAATTAGGCCATGGCATCAAAATAGATCTTTATTTGCTCGAAATTTCAATAAATTAAGGTCCAGCTCATTAAGGTAATCCACTGTGACGACCGAAATTTCAACGTTTTTTTCATCAATTTTTTAAAATAACAAAATAAAATGCAATTATTTCAAAATTTCGAAAATACAATACAATAACTTAGCATATTTTTCTGGGCAATATTAGAGTAAAGAAGAGTAAAAGAATGCACAAAAAGCCGCAAATAATTTGTAATACTATGTAATCACTATACTACAAGTTGTAATAATATTATTTATACAAATACATGTAGAGAGCAGAAAAAAATACACGCGCATGGGGCAAGTCCTAACATGTTACAACTTGCCCCATGGGCTCATTATGTCTACTTAATGAAATATCGCAAAAACTACAAACTTTAGAATAATTTAAAAAAAAGCAAATGAAAGCCAGTTCAATTTACGATGTAACAAGGAAAAAACAATAAACAATTAATTTAATTTCAATAGTCAAAAGCAAACATTTCGTAAGTATTTTTGTTACGAAACTTGGCCGAATTAGAGCTCGTGTGCATATCCTCTTATTTTGATGTCTCGCGGGGTATTAGCGGTGCTTACGTTATGCTGCGTGTTATAAGCACATTGAGCAAAAAAATGAAGTCAAAATGTTTTCAATTCCCGGTCAAAATTGAGTGTTACAACTTACCCCTGTTACAACTAGCCTCGCGCTCCCCTACCTTAAGAGAAATCTTAATTCAGCCAAAAAATGATTTTTCGCAGTTACATAAGGTTTACGAGTTTCTCTTTTCGTCTGCATTTCTGAAGACAACTACGATCACCGGAGTCGTCACATCGCTATCATACGATAATGCGTCTTATACTACCGATCGTCTATCAATCCATTTGAGAGTTATGTTTCTATATCTCTGTCTAGCACGGTACGCTCATTTTTATTTGGCCCTCCTGATGCGGCACGAGCGGTCACGTGCCGCCACAGCCGAGCAACCCCTCGACGCCGTTACTTCACCCCCACGAATTCTGCGCAGGCACAAGAAGGCGATCGGTCGCGTCACTGAGCCAACCACTTTAAACGCCTCTGAGTCGAGTGAGCGTTTCGTAAAGCATCGTGTACGTATCTGTGTATGTGTACATGCATGTGTGTGAAATCGAGTGACTGAGCGAGATGCTCCGTCGTAATCGTGCATCCTGTCGCGGAGGAGGGTGAGCCTCGATAAAGCTCCCCTTCGTCACCTCCGCAACGAGAATTTGCTCGGTACTCACGTTGCTTTCATCTCTCATAAGTTCATTCGTTCTTGCGATGTCATAAAAACCTACTTAATGTTCGTTAACTGTGCGCAATGGTCTCATGTAAAGTGAACCACGACATTGATGATCTGTCCACGAGAATGAGCATTGAAATGTCTCTCGAATGTGATGGCGATGAAGAGGAATTCGGATCAAAGAACCTCGCCCGATGAATCGAAGAGTTCGAGGTGCGCGAGGGAACCTCACTCGTTATTTCGTTGAACAAAAATGAAATGAACATCAAAGATCAAGGTTTTTTTCTCCCTTCGCGTTTGAGAAACACCGCGCGGGAATCTAACATCAACGTCATGCTTACGAACCTCTTGCGATGCAACGGAATATCGGAAATCGGTTTGAGTTAAAGGGTTGAAAGGATGTTGAGAACAAAAGCGTTACTTCACTATTCGTTAATTGATTTAACCAATATAATTACGATAAAGTCAATGGCATCCACGCCAACGACAATTCGGGGAAAATTAAGTACGCCAAGAACACTTATCATTCGGCCTGATAATTTCCTATCCAACAACAAAACAGATTGTTAAATTATTGAATAGATACTAAATAATAAAATCAAAGCTTTGTTATTATTATTGGAACCAAAAGTAGCGGGATTGAAATTTTGACACTATCAGGTAAAAACCACTATCAACAGTTTTTCAAAACGGTACCATCGAATAAGCCACCCCCAGATATAAAGTAGCAAAACATAATTTTCTACGTCAGCTGTAAATATCGACAAATAAATGAAGATTTCACTGTAGCAAAGTAGAACTTATCTAATCAAGAACAAATTATGTACCGAAGAAAAACCGGGGACCGTCTTTTAACAAGTGCAGAAAATTACGTACACCAAAATTACATTTCCTTATAATTACTCTTAGTTACTAATAAAAAGATTGACTTTTTATTATAAACTATCATAAAACGCTGATCCATTGATTCATAACAAATCAAATGTCGATTTTTGATATTTGGAGTCGTAATAACGAAACCCATTTGCCATGATTGCTATTTATTAAGCTAACGACAAAATATATTACAACTTTCATTGGTCTCATAATACCAACTCCCTGAATGAACATCTTTATTTGAAGACAAGTTATGCCTAACTTCGGCTCTAAGCAGGACGTTCCAAGAATGCAAACTTGCACCATTTCTTAACAAGCTCGGTTGAACCTTCTCCAACTAACCTAATAAATTATAACCCTCGCTGCGTTAATTGCGACCGAGGCTCGGGCGTAGGATCATGCAGTTTCGAGCAGCTCAACGCCGGCAAAGGGTGTACCGTTATATTTGCTCGCTGGTCGGCGATGACCGAGGGAAAGGGAAGTTCAACAACGCCAACAGTACGATCATACCTACTGGGTTGAACTTTAATATTACAAAAAGCTGTAATCTGACGAGCGTGATAGCCGAAGCGTTAACTGGCACCCAATTTATAAAAATAACGATGAAATTACTGTTGCGTAAAGCGTGTATGGCTGACTATATGTCTATTGATACATATATATGTACACATATGGCCGTTACCACGGGCAGAGCGTTTTCTCTTTGCCATTATACTCCGTATACGTATGTGTACTGTTACGATGATGGCCGAAGCGGTGTTGGACATGGAGAATGAAGGACAGATATACAAGCATACGCGGGAAAACGTGGATGGTTTGCAGAGAGTACAGAGGCAATGGTACAGAGTACGTTGGTGTACGAGAAGCTGCCGTCACTTTTTTCCCTCTCTCTCTCTCTCTCTCTCTCTCTCTCTCTCTCTCTCTCATCTACAGGAGAGAAAGGTGGAATCGGCGATGGGGTTGTACGTGACGTACGTTTTGTCCATCATCAGCCACTGGACCGTCCCGGGCAGTTGATGTTTCAGCCTCTCTGTCTCTCTCCCTCTCTCTCTTTCTCTCTCTCTCTCTCTCTCTCTCTCTCTCTCTCTCTCTCTCTCACTCACTCACTCTTTTTCGTTGCTGATGCTGCTCACTCGGGTTTGCGTTTCACGTTCGAAAAAATATGCTCGTTGGCACGTGAGCCAATCGGCGAGCTGGACAAGGTTTTTGCACAACGGGGGCCGGGTGTAATAACGAAATCTCGGATCCGATTAATTAAAAACAAAAAAAAAACGCTCATATCGGACGATACACGGCGCAGCGAATAGCAGTTACCAACAATCGGTACCCACACGTGTTCGCGTATATGAAATATACTCCAGTGAACACATTAAAAAATAAAAATAAAAAAAAACAGTTTCCACGATATGATATTCCAAACATCGCTTAATGGAACCATGGAGATTCGTCGTCGTCGATCATGGGCTCGTACCCATTCCCATCCGAATTCTCCCTCGTTGCAAACAAATATACGCTCGTTCGTTCTCTATCCGGAATGAAAACTAATTTTCATCACTGCCATGGATATTCATCCATATATAGTAAACACCAGATTCATTGTCCGCGAGGGATTCACGCGTGCGGAAACTATCGTCATCGATGTTACGTTATAACGAGTTTTTCCGTAACAGTACGAGTTAAATGGCAATTTGGTGTGTATCAAAGGACCATTGGTGGAAGAGAGAACATAATGGATAATTTAATTTGCGATTGCTATCGCGCGTGTATACAGTCGGATCGCCATGGGGAAGCACAAAAGCGAATGAGCGTCATCGACCATGGGATGGAGAATTGGGCGCTGGTCCCATAGGAAAAGGTTTTCGTCACCGCATGAGGGAGTTCACTGTGGTTTCCTTATCGAATAATAAAAATGAATGAACGACCGTCGACATGAGCGCGACGACGTGATTCCCTCTGCGGTATCATTTGGAAAAACAAAAATTACGTGTCCCTGAGACATGTGATATTGCTGATGACGGTTGCTCCTGCTTCTGCTGCCATGAATTTCTATACACTCTCCTGGCATAAACATACATATACGTGTGTAGCAATAAAAAAAAGAAAATAAAAAAAACACCCTCCATGTCGCCACTTTCCTCGGCAATCCTCATCGGGGCTGCCGATGCTAACAATGTTTGCAGATATATTGTATCTCACGCATCACTTGGCCCGCAAATTGTTTTATAAACAGATTACGACGACAGGCGGGCGTCCCTCGGAACTCGCGTTCTCGTGTGGAATATATAGTAACAGGGATAGTAGCGGCAACACACAGAGTCGAAGGCAACGCGACAGCAGCACACCAAAAACCAGAGCCCAACTTTACTGCTTTAACGTCCTGTATTTGTCGGTATATATTGTATACCATGACGCTGGTAACTGGTAATACGCCCGAGCCAACTTTGGAATAGCCGATTGATGTCACTGAGGTTGCCTCGTCGAAAACGAACCCCTCTTTTCTCCCTCGCCCTCTCTCTCCTTTTGCCTCAACCTTCGTAAAAATCCCTTCGATGCAATAAAAAGGAAAATACATGCAATCTTGGGGTTCCGTATCTATCTGGAAGGTGGATGTTTTCCGTATAGATACGACGTCTTGACGGGAACAGCGGTGGATCGTTGACCCGGAATACACCGAATAGTGTTCCGCATCGTCGATTTTCCTTCTGCCTTCATCCCCTCGTTGATGTATATATACACCAGCAACGTAGTATATAGCAGGTACCTTTCTTCAAAGACGATTACCTAACCAGTGCTGCACAACCGTTTCCTTCGACCAAAAGTGTTGGCCACCATATTCTAACTTTCACACAAGTATTACACGGTATATCGATGAAAAACTTATCGCAGATATTTTTCCATCAACCTTTTGAAACAAGATAGACTCATGCACAAGTACTTCCTCGGATGCGTCGAAATGCACGTACACTGAGAGAAAAAATTACTAGAACTAATGAAATAAAGTTTTGAAGGCAAAAAATCATTTTTTTCATTATTTGCCAAAACATATTAGATTGGTTCCCTTGTATATTTACTTGGTTCATTTTTTTCAGTCAATTCCATAAATTTCTGTTTCAATAAACGAATTTACTTGAATCTAACAATATGTTATCAATTATATGTAATATGTTGTTTGAATCAAGAACACATTTTATCATTCAAAACATGCATGTCTTTTAATACAGGAAGCACTGAGAAAAAACATTTGTTGAAGCAACAAATTAATTAGTCCAATCAACAGAAAAAATGATTGATTCAATCAAATGCGTGTTTATTAATTGTTGCTAAACATTTTATAAAAAATATATAGCCCTTGCCAAATAATTTAATATGCATAGTTTAGTGACCCCAAAAAAAAGATAAATAGAAAAAAAGACAAATCTGCGCCAATTCTCCGATCTAATTTCTCTGTCCGACCGAGATTCGAACCCTCGACCCTACCTACCATCATACCTATCCTACCTAACTACCCAACACGCTACCTATTACGCTATCGACTACTACTATGCATTTGAAAAAAGTTAGGAGTTGTGAAGATTCGAATGTAAGAAAACATTTAAGAAACCAGTTTTTTAATTTTTAACGACTTATGTATACTATTAAAGTATACTAAAGAAATGATAGTTCTTTGTTTGAAGGAAATAAAAATTTCATCATTCCAAACAAATATTCGATTGGAATAAAATAATGTGTTATTTATTTTACTACAGCTTCTTTTAAAATGATCACAATCAATTTTATATCCAATAAATATTAAAAATACTACAGAAATATTTTTAGAAGTAAAATAATGATGAATTTATTGCAAAGAAATAATTTTGTTAAAAAAAAAAAATTAATATTGATGTCGTTTTTCAGATTCAAATAATCTCATGTTTATGATGCAATGAATCTAATTAATCCAATGAATGCAAATTTATTAAAATCTATTTAAATAAAGATATTTTTCGAAGTGAAATAATGATGGATTAATTGCAAAGAAATAATTTTGTTTGAAAAAAATAATTTCGTATTGAAGTCATTTTTTAGATCCAAATAATCTCATGTTTATGATGCCATAAATAATTTCCTTCAAAAGAAATAATTTCGTATTGAAGTCGTTTTTTGGATTCAAATAATCATCATTTTAGATCCAAATAATCTAATGTTTATGGTGTGATAAATGTAATTAATCTAATGAATACAAATTCAATCAAATCTATTTAAATAAAAATATTTTTTGAAGTAAAATAATAATGACTTTATTGCAAGAAAATAATTTTTTCGAAAAAAATAATTTTGTATTGAATTCGTTTTTTAGATTCAAATAATCTCATGTTTACGATGTGATCAATGTAATTAATCCAATGAATAAAAATTTAATCAAAACTATCATGCATTTAATTGTTACTATTAAATAAGAGTTTAATATAATGGAGTAATAGATTCGTGAAAATATTTTTCTTAAATGCAGAGTGATTTTCTTGGTTCAACAAATAAATAATCGAATTAATACTTTCATTTAATAAATAAATTCATGTTCTCAAATTCAGTAATTTTTTTCTCTCAGTGTACTTCTGAGGTTGTCCGACCACGAAAACGATCCCCATATCTCTCTTCGATCATATACGTTTGGTCTGAATTGGTCTACAATCTTCGGTATCAACATTCCATGAATTCACGATGAAACAGTCCATTCCTCTCTTCAAAGCAAAGCACAAAAATATCATTTCAACACTAGAAATACTGGAACCTTCTTCGTTAGGAATATTTCCATTGAAGTGATTGAAGAGTATAGCGACGGGTTTTGGTTCATTGTTTTCGTACTCCAGTCTCGATACGTATTTCAGTATCGAGTATCTCGTGGCTTTGTGATCTTCTGAGTGGGTGCGAGAGGCATTGTTGCAGATGGAAATTCTCGCTGTAATGAGAAACACAAGGGTCCATTGCGAGGGAAAAATCAGCGTGAGAGTTACTCTTTCAACCATGTTCACCGCTGTTATTTGTCGACGAAGTCCTTTGAAGCTGCACGTATCGCCTCGATGAAATTAGATAAAAAGCCGAACGATGGAGAATCGAGAAGTGAAGAGCCAACGAGAACGAATGGCGATTCATTGTTGGCGTCTCTACTGAGAAAATCCTTGTATTTATCGGTAGAACTCACTGCCAACCCCGAGTTCTCGAGCGACGGGATATCAACATCCGGTTCTCGAGGAAAATCTGGTAAATCGTGGCTCATTGGCCTCGTAATGGCGCGGTTACCCGCTGTCCGGCGCTGGAGCGTGTTCTTATTGTGGTAAATTCAGTGACTTAATGGCCTGTGACCCGAGACCTTTTTCCCTGTGACTTTGAAAGACGCTGCAATGCTGCATTGGGATCTTGTGCTAATGGCTGTCGCATCGTGCATGCACACTACAACGCTTTCCCATACATAAGCGCATGAACAAGTAACTCACTTCCTCCGTACATCGCTGTTGTGTGCGACAAAGCAAACTGTAACTTCACATTGTGACATTGCAAGTGTGCGTTTGTAGTCTGTATAGCCAAAACTTGGTTATTTCGGTACAAAGTCTGAATATGCAGGGAATATCGAGACCAGAGGGTTGCAAAAGACCGCGACGAGCTTCCCGACGCCACGACGCGCCTGTTGGGTATCTCCGGTCACGTGGCTTTTATAGCCCTTGCATTGCTACTCCAACCCTCTTGCTTTTATACTTCTCTCTCCCTGTCTCCGTCTCTCGGTACTGTTGAAGATTTGTAAATTCTAAATTATAATGATGTTGTGTCGCTCAAATTCCCTTTTGGCTACTGTAAACAGGGAAATGCAGAATGGTCTTTGAGCAGTTTCTCTCAGCATGGATTATTCTGCATCGCTTCCATATAACCCCGACTTCCGTTCGTACGGATGTACCTTGGACCAAAAAGGTTGGGAATAGCGGACAATTCCAAAAGCCACCGCGATATATGTGCTAGCTTCACGTCGCACGATATGCATAGATAGAAAAGTCTCGATGGGTCATCAATCCACGAGCGCGTATAACGGCTATGCAAAATCGTTCCGTATTCGAAATGAGCTGGCAGAGCCATCTTTCAACAAATTCGTCGTCGTAGATGCGAACTGTACGTGTATGTGCACTGGTCGAAGCACCCTCTTTCCTCGCTTATACCGTACTCGGCACTAAATTACTTTTCCCGACTGAACTTGTGAGCGTGATGTAATGAATTTTTGAAATGCGAAAAAAACGGCGGTTTTTTTTGGAAACTAATGTATGCTATTAGTGCACCTGTGAGATACGATTATGGCGAACCTCACGCACGGTAAAAAAGTGGTGCTACATTGCTTTGAAAAAAATCTTGTGAATCCTGAACAAAAATATTATCACTCAGGATAGTAACAAAAATACACCTAACTAAGGGCTGAAGAAGTTGCGTCTAAATAACAAGCTTTTTGGGTAGAAGCATCGATGACTGATGAAAACTCCTTTGTCAAAATAATCAGGTCCATATGAAACTCTTTATAGGTTAATTTTTCAGGTTCATATGATCTTGCAATTCTATTTATGAAGGTTAATCAAGTGTCTTCCATTTAAAGAAATAAATTCTAACACAATCCATGGAAAATAAAATCCAAAAATGAAGAAACAAGAAATTCAATTTATTTGAAAAAAAAAAACATTTTTTGCATAGATTATGAACCTATGCAGCAACTCCATCGAGTCATTGTGTTTACAACGATCATAGATATCCAAATATTTGCATATTATTGGATTTCAAAATGATTTAAGATTATCTTAGATGTTAATGATAATTATCATTAACAGGAATTTTAGGAACTTACTGGGGAGTAAGTTCCTAATATTTTACACAAGTTCCAAAATTAAGAACTAATGCATTTATGATTTAATGTTGCGTAACAATTAAGGCGGTATTCTGGTCCAGGGACATACATTTTGAGCGTATTGTCGAGATCGATAACAAAAATATTCTTACCATTCTTTTTTTTAAACATATTTATTAATATTGTGAAAATAAACCAAAAAAAAATCGAAAACAATGAAAAGTAAATTAGTTATAAGCTGGTAAAGTCGGGGCTAAAGAAAAGGTTGTGCTGACTGTCACGATTGCAGCCTTTCTAGTCATTCGATACAAAACTTAAAAGAAGATTCTCAATTATAGTAAGAATGTTGTTATAGGCCCTACCTCGAAGAAAACGGAACATAAAAATTTCGCAAAATGGCGGCTCTCCGAACAAAAAATACGTTTTTCGACTCTTTTTTCAATAGTTTTCAATTTATCTACAATAGTAAAGAAAAAAATTTAATAAAAAAGTGGTAGGAGCGATAGAGAGTTAAACATTGAAGATTGGTAAAAAATTTCAAGTGAATCGGTTGAGTAGAACTTGGAATATCTATCAGCTGTGTTGAGAAAAGTCGTTTTGAGAAAAAAGTCTATAGTCAGTTTGCTCCGACGTGACGGGCGAAGTTACTGCGTCACTAGAATAGCCAAAACTCCGTAAATGATTGAAATTTAAAGATTTTCTTCCGAGGATATATTCTTAGAGGTCTAAACCTTAAGAATATGCAAAAAAAAAAAAAAAATTTCAAAATTCTAGACTCCAATACTCTCTTGAAGTTACGCTCCGACGTGATGGGCGTAGTTGCTGCATCACTAAAATAGCTATAACTCCATAAATTATTGAAATTCAAAAATTTCCTTTCGAGGATATATTCTTAAAGGTCTACACTTTGAGGATATTAAAAAAATTGATTGAAAAATCACTGCCTTAATAATTTGGGACATACATCGCAAAATTAGTACCACAGCGTGTAAAGTCCAATAACTTACTTGACGACGATGTTATTAATGTGACGAAAAAGTTATTCGTATGAAAATCGATGAAATTCCAATGTATAGCTTCACGCGATTACCCGCCCAATCTTGAATATAATTTTCTTGTTAGCCGTAAAATCCAATCAGCGCGAAGAAGGTTACGACGACGACGATGGCGTGTAGTTGGGGTGAAAATTATGCAAGCAAGAGTATGAGGGTCGTTTCAGGTTTATATATACGACGAGACCACGGCAAAAAGCATCGGAGCGTGATCGACCCCCTTTTCCAATACGACAAGGCATTTCGCCGGGATGATGACGAGGTGAGGGAGGCTCGAAGGACGTCGAGGAAGAAGAAAGAAGGGCACATTGAAAGAGCACGAAAACGAACAGAGGACGTGGTACGTAATTCAGCCAAGGTGACATAGAGATGGAAAACTAAAGAGAAAAGACCCAGAGGTCGAGGAAACCGTCAGAGGGTTGATCGAATTAAGTATGGACGCTGCCTTTTCTCACTTATTTTCGTTGCTTGTGTTTGTGATAATGCGATTCTTCGACTTAACGTCGTCGCTGATGCGCTGACGTACTTGGCGCTGACTCCACAATGAAGAAAAGGACTGACAAAAGGATTGGAGTTTCTCCTTCTAACGTACGCCGTCCGTCATGTACCTTTTGTGCCTTCCTTATTTTCATCTCTGTTCTCCCTCATTCGACGTCAACTCCGACCAAGCAACGTTCTCATTGTCCTTCACGTGCCGCGATATTTCTAATTAAACCGTGGAACATAAAAGAGATTCTGAAAATCCGCTGCTAGATTCACGAGGTGAGAATACAACCTCGAATATAATACAACCAGGAGAATAATAAAAATCCTTTAATGTCATGAAATTTCACCTTTGCTCAAAAAGATCATTGTATCGTGAAAAATTAACAAGCATCCTGAATTGCTTCTTAATCCCCGCCATCTTTGACTTTGAAAAACAAGTGATTCCGCTTCAATTTCTCCAGCATATTTTAGTCATTTTAGCCATCATAGATCGGAAACTCCTAAAAATCGCTCAGCGGAATAGCTCTTTGTTGAAGCGATGGTCTTCTCCTATATAACGTTCACCTCGTTGACTACGGACCACGGAGAATTGAATCAATTAAAGTTTAATCCGGAAACGGGATTGTGGTGCTGCAGGCGGATCCTTGGCAATCTGCTCTACTGGACTTTCTCGCACCTCTTTACTGGTACTCCAGCAAGAGGATGTCTCGCTTTGTCGCATTTTCAATGCGATTTTTTTATGCTTTTCAAGGAGAATTGGTACTGCAGTGGTGAAAATAATTCTAGGCCAAATGCAATCAATAAGATTATCGTAAATAAAAAGGTATCGTAAATCAATCACCAGATCACTTGATTCATTTTCCATCTCATTGAAGTCGTTCATAGCTATTTATTTGCATTGCACCTTCAACATTAACTTAGGGGGCGTCCATTAATCACTTGATGCATTAATAATCCATTTTAGACCCCCCCCCCCATCGTGATCATCCATGAGGTTTTGTTGAACCCCTCCCCCCCTGCCGTTGTCACGTGATTTTTTTTACCAATAGCAATAGTGATAAATATATTTTCGAAAAAATAAAATTTGATAGTTATGGATACTGCAATCAGTAACGTGATCCGGATGATAAACAATTTTATTTTAAGAACGAAATAACTTTAATAGAATCTATATGGGGTATTCCATTTCAAATCGACCACTTTTAAATCCGACCCCTTTCGACTTGGCTGAAATTTTGTTTTCCTTTTCTACCCAATTAAAAACATTTTTCAAGAAATTTGCAAATTTTGTTATCCAACCCAAAAGAAAAAGCTTTTGTTCTCAAATGGCTATAACTTCTTCAAAAATTGACTGAATGGGACGTTTTTTTTAAGTTTTTCATTTTTGAATGAACTTTCCGAAAAAAAAATACCAAAAAATGTTAAGATATTAAATCTATGACATTTTTCATTCTTTCGAGAAAAATCATCTTTTTATCGAAGTTCGCTATTTTCAATTTTTTTTTTCACTCAAAAAATACTTTGATCAATTCTGGAAAAAATTCCGCCCAACCTGGAGTGGCTCGACTTTTTCTTCGATTTTTTTTTCACTTAAAAAAAAAAAATCGGCGGTTACCACTTTCGATTTTTTATTTCTTCTCAAATTTTTAAATTCCGAGGTCCTTCATGAACCCTCAAAAATGTTCATAGTGGTACTTTGTGAAATAAGCCCAATTGAGAAATTTTTTTTTTTCAATCGTTAAAAAAAATGAAAGGAAACGTTGACCTACTCCAGGTTGGGCGGCATTTTTTCCGGAAGTGATCAAAGTATTTTTTGAAGGAAAAAAAAGGCGAACTCCGATAAAAAGATGATTTTTCTAAAAAAAAAGTGAAAAATTTCTTAGATTTAAATATCTTAAAAATTTTTTTGTATTTTTTTCGGAAAGTATATTTAAAGACGAAAATTTTCAACAAAAAGAACGTCCCAATTAGTCAATTTTTGAAGAAGCTATGGTCATTTAAAAAATAAAAGTTTTTTCTTTTGGGTCGGATGAAAAAATTTGAAAATTTCCTGAAAAATGTTTTTAATTGGATAGAAAAGGTAAACAAAATTTCAGCCAAATCGAAAGAAGTCGGGTTTGAAAGTGGTCGATTTGACATGGAATGCCCCATATAATATATTCTATTTTATCAACAATTAGTATGAATAAATATGATGCTGAAATTCGCATCGCTTAAATGCAGGAAAAATAATTAATTTTTCAATCTAATTCACACTTCCTAACAATTTTCACCGTGAAAAATCGTTAATTCCATTAACATAAATAAATTTATGGCTTATCGGTAAGTTAATAAAAAATCCCAAATGTGCTAAGTTTTATGAAAAAAGCACCAAAAAAACACACGTGATATTGCCCGAGGACCCCCCCCCCCCGATGTGATCAATCGTGATATTTTCAAGTACCCCCTCCTCCCATAGTGAGTCTCACGTGATTAATGGACGCCCCCTTATGTTTTAGCATCATTAACATAATTAATTTATCTTTGCGCCAGATTTGGCAATTTGATATTAAAACTGATTGTTCATTCTTTCCATCCTTTTTCAAGGAGTAACCTCATACTTCGTTGGAATGAAAAATCGCGGAGACTCTTCTTACCAGGGCGCGTGCTGTTTTCAGCACTGTTAGGAAACATCCAATCACGGTTGTTTGGAACATAGCCAAATATAACGAAGCTTCGTGCATCCACGACAAGACCGACTGTTGCCACAATTCTGTTCTCCCTCTTTATCGGACTCCTGTCGAAAGGAAATAAAAGGAAAAGCACAGAAGATGCAAGATGGACGGTGGGCCGTAAAATGGCCGTGGTAATGTCAACGAAGCTGGTAAAAGCAGCTCGTATATATATACACTTTTTTATGGTTGATATTTACTCGAACTGCTACAATCAAATCCCCATCCCTTCACTATCATACCTGACCCGAATGCCATGAGGGTACGAATTCATACCACTGCCTAAAAGTCACAAAATTGGCAAACTTTTGTGTTCCAACGAACCGCAAAACCACGATAGACGAATTTTTTGAAACGGCGGATGAAATTTCAACTATTGTCAGCGATGAGTCGAGCGTGTATCGTATAATTTTCAAAAACAAACGTCGCACGAAAGAAAGGGTGAAGTGATCTCTGACAAAATTTAAAATTAAAATTTTAGTGTACTCAATAGGATTTATTAAAAATATTCTATTTACTGACCTACTATTTTAACTACTTCTGCGTTTACCTCAGTATTAGAGTAACTACTTGTGGGTAGAAAAAGAATTTCGAATCTGAAATTATTGCACAGGATATTATGGATTTCCTATCAACAAAAAACGTCCCTCAAATATGTTCTGATCTTAAATATTTCAGTAACCCTCTGAACGAAAAATAATGTGAGTACACGGAAAAAACAACTTAGTTGGTTCAACCAACCAGCTTAGTGCTCTGAGCGCCAGAAGAGAAATTAGTTGGATCGACTAGATAGTTGGTTGAGTCAACTAACCAAACCAATTTTTTGGTTAGCACAACTAATCGACTTAGTTGTGGTAACTAATAAATAAGGTTGGTTAGTTGACCCAACCAACTATCTAGTTGATCCAACTAATTTCTCTTCTGGCGCTCAGAGCACTAAGCTGGTTGGTTGAAGCAGCTAAGTCGTTTTTTCCGTGTAAAAGTGGAATTTGTGAGATTACAGAGTTCCTTTGATTGCTTGTAACGCAATGAAAATGTGCATCAGATTTGGGAATGCGGGATTAGAGTCAATAGCACTAGTGGTCATCATTAATAGGTCACTGGTCGAATATTCTGCCTGGAAACAATGACATTGAATTCCCGTATAACTCAGAAGAATACTTCCATAGAGAACGGTATTATAAGCTGTACTCGGAGTTCTTCAGTTTGCAAATGTCTCTGCCCATCTCTGCATCATCCCAACTACCCCTTTGCGCAGTCCAGCTCAACTATCCGCTGCCCCCGAGTAATATAACCATATCCAAACACGTTATATATATATATATATATATATGGAAAAGCTCGTCGAGAGGAATGGACCATCCAGCGGAAAACCCGGGCATAGCTTGATTCGTCGACCCGTAATGTAATTTCTCATTTTTGCCCAGGACAAAAGCGCGCTGAATCTTATTGTTCTTTTGCCGGTAATTAAGAAAACCGAATTAGTTCGCGATTGTTCGCTCTTCTCTTCCCGTTCCGTCGAGATAATAAATAAGATTCTTGAGAAAATTCTCCGCTCTTCTTCTATTTCTTCTTTTCATTCTCAACGCACACCCTTCGCGAATGTTTCCTGTGGCTGAAATCCTTCTGCGGATTTTCATCGTACGTACCCATAATGGATTTGAGAATTTTCACTCCCGACTGACTGTATACCCTCGAAGATTTAATGAGGGCCCGCACAAAGTTGTTGGCCGGAATCTCGTACCTTCTTCGAAAGGTCTTTTTGCAGTCGGTGAATTGTAATGCTGTAATAAAGAATTGTTATGGCTTCACCATATAGTTGAGAGCAGGTTGCGAAATTTGTAATGTAAAAGTAATGTATTATTCATTACTTTTAGAGTGTGTAATGGAAAAAAATGTCCATTACCCATTACAATGTAGTGTGTAATGGACAAAATTTCCATTACCTATTACAATGTAGTGTATAATGGAAAACAATTTCATTACCCATTACAATGTAGTGTGTAATGGAAAACAATTTCATTACCCATTACAATGTAGTGTATAATTGAAAAAATTTGCATTACCCATTACAATGTAGTGTATAATGGAAAAAATTTACATTACGCATTACAATGTAGTGTGTAATGAAAAAAAAATCCATTACCTATTACAATGTAGTGTGTAATGGAAGAAAATTTCACGACCCATTACAATGCAATGTGTAATAGAAAAAATTTCCATTTCCCATTGCAATGTAATGTGTAATGGACCAAACTTTGATTGCAATTTTGGGAATGGAAAAATACAGATGAATAAATTATTGCAATTTTGCATTACATTTTAATGTCTTAGGTACCTTAAATTCTAAAAAGCATCTAGATGCATACAAAAAGTTGAACGATGATATAATCCGTTACTCTGCCATCTTCTGCCCCGGTGAACCGGCTTTTCAGGTACGCAATGATGATGAACACTCCTGAATTCAATAAGCTCACAGAAAATCACTTTGTGCAAAGGATATTGGCCAAAGGAAACGCTGAAAAAAAAGTATATTTAGAAGTGCAGTTCAACGTTCAACTTTTTGTATGCATATAGATGCTTTTTAGAATTTAAGGTACCTACGTCATTAAAATCTAATGCAAAATTGCAATTATTTATTCATCTATATTTTTCTATTTCCAAAATTGCAACCAATGTAATTACACATTACATTGCAATGGGTAATGGAAATTTTTTCTATTACACACTACATTGTAATGGGTCATGAAATTTATTTCCATTACGTACTACATTGTAATGGGTAATGGATTTTTTTTCATAACGCACTACATTGTAATGGGTAATGAGATTTTTTTCCATTACACACTACATTTTGATGGGTAATGAAATTTTTTTCCACTACACACTTCATTGTAATGAGTAATGGATTTTTTTTCATTACACACTACATTGTAATGGGTAATGGAAATTTTTTCCACTATACACTACATTGTAAAAGGTAATGAAATTTTTTTTCCATTACACGCTACATTGGAATGAGTAATGAAGATTTTTTCCATTACACACTACATTGTAATGGGTAATGAAAATCACAATGCATTACAAAAAGTAATGCATTACTTGCAACCCCGGTTGAGAGTGTAGATATATAGGTGGGACTTGTATGGTAAGTGACTATTTTCTCATTGTTCCATGAATGTGTTACATGCCCATGCCCATGACCAACAAGCAAGGCTATGTAATCGAGAGTAGCAAAATTATATGAAATTCAATTTCACCGAATAATTTCACTGGAAATTGAGATATTCCTATTGAAACTTAATTTTCAGGGAAAAAAGATGATACAGCGTACACGCGAATTAATCAAACCATTCTTCTGGGTCGGAACGAAGGAATATATTGTTCCTCCACGCGGCAAGATAAAGAGCTCTCCTTTCGTTCTGGATATAATTTGTATTCCGAGGCTTGGCGCTGGCTATCGAGTTTCTTAATTTTCGACGAGCTAACCGTGAACGTCGTATTTCATGGGTTTTCTCGCACAGGAAACGTCCATAGTCGGTATCCTACCGGAGGCGGAGAGACTGCGCTGTCTCGGAGTGAAACTTGCGATTGCAAAAACTTGTCTGGACGGAAAACAATAAAATACGAAGTTCATATATATGTATACACGTATAAGCGAAGGACGAGAACAACGAAGTAAGTTGAAAGACCCGCGAACGAGAGCAAGACACTTTCAATGTATTCTCCCCAGACCGCTAACTTTTCTACGGCAAAAAACATCTCTCGCATCTCTCATATATTTACTATACGTATAAATTCATTCCTAGGGAGATACTCAAGCAAAGGGATAAAAAATTTTCGTCACAATAACAATCATTGTAAAATATAACGTTGACAAAGAAGAACTGCTGTTACAAGGATTTTCCCTTGGAACTGCGACCGTTGGATAGATATTATAAATTTACTATACGAACGATTGATGACTGTTGTTTCTTCTTAAGTATTTATATTATTTTTACAATTTCGTTACTGCGAATTCAAGAGTAAATGGAAAAGCTCTGAAAAAGGGAAATTTAGACAATGCTTTCACTCCTTTCTGCATAGTTTAGAAAGCTTCCTTCCTGAGAAAGTACAGACATGAATTCTGATTTCTTCATAAAGGATGCTTTGTAAACCATTAAAAAAAGATGGATATGCAATATCCAAATTTCAAATTTGCAGGGTTTTATACTTTAATTTATGTGTAAGGCAATTTCCAAAAAATTGAAAATGTCTAAATTATAACCCATTGATTAATTTTTGCTAAATTAATTAGTGAACAATCTTGGTCAGTCAAAAATTTCAGTAAATTAAGGAAATTTCACAAGTTGGCACCTTTTCGATGATTGTGCCAATGTTTTTTTTTCTGCATTCGTGCCATTCATCACTGCCCCAAATTCCTTAATATTACAAACGTGTCAGATGATCCTGTGTTTGTCTTCAAGAGCTACAAAAGGAGTGTCAATATTCTGCGTTTACAGAAGAGCAGCAGAAATCTCCAGAATAGCCAAAATTTCGTTCGTCCCTCCTCAAACTCTCAAGTCTATGCCTGAAACATTTATCAAATAGTTGCAGTTAATCCGTTTATGGGCAATCCAGGACTCAACGTTGAAGGCTGGAAGAAAGTGAGGGAGAGATGTATACACTGTTTATTTGTATATGTGAGAGTGTGTATGCGTTTGCGTCAGAAATCCCGGAGAACATTGATGCTGCGTCGCGAATGAGAATAAATAGGCATTGAGCTTTTGGGTGTCATCGAATCGTGGAAGTTTCGTTGATGCCTGGGCCAAGGGCGAGAGAAAGCGAGAGAGAAAGATAGTCGTGAGGGTGCGACGATGGCGATGTGGGGTCGTACGGATAGCGACGCTGATTGCAGCGGGTAATGACAGCAAGGGTGAGCAGTAGCCTGGAAGTAAGTAAAAATTTTAAATTTAGTTACAGCTCGCGCGCAGACGGGCTGCCAGGCGTGTTTGTGATGTGGCCGTGGATGCGGAAAGTAACATTGGCACGGATATGAGTCAGCGTTTGTAGCACATAGTTGCCACTAGACCGCTCGATTTCTTGCTGGAATCGTTGATGAACACTGTCAGTGGCACACTCGCGTACGTATTACATCCATTTCTCCGTATCATGAACAATGTGCTTTATCGTCAACTGGACTGTGAAAATAGCAGTCATAATAAAATTTCAAGTTCAACGGAGCTTACCACGTGCTAAGGCCTTGCGCGCGTTATTACGCCATCAATGAATTCCTCGGTCCAATTTCCTTCGTGACTTTAATTGGACTTTGTCATTTTTCATGCTAGGCTCTTTCAGGCTTCGTTCTTTTCATGGTGAGACTGGAGTTCTGAAACCATCATGGACTAGGAAAAGAGTCTGCAACAAGATAATAGATGTTTCGGAGAAAGTAAGAGATTGAGATGAAAAAGCGTTGGTAGTGAAATGAGAGATGACGAAGAACAAGAATAATGGAGGCGTGTAGCTGATCTATTGTAGGTACCACAGATTGGTACGTTTTTGCTATTCGTTCACAACTCGCACCACAGCTCAAAATGCCGTAAACACGCTGTCGACAGGGAAAACGCGAGCGTCTATAACTTCGTTCGTAGCGATTCCCGATACGAGAGTGCAGCGTATTGCAGCGATCACCAGCTCAGATTATTAGAGTATTGGAACTAGTCCCATAACTCAGGAGCCTAATGGTCTAAGGACCTCGGTGCTCATGGTACAACCGATATATTGTATATATTCTCTGTATAGCCATGGCATCCCTCACCCTCAGGACTTTCCCGTATTGCGTTTGACACTACGAAGAATGAGTGGATAGGGCATATACATTTCGTTCAGCCGGAAATACTCGCCAGCCTCCAGATCCCCCCTCCGCACTCGCATGTCCCGGTCAAGGTTTCGGTTTGGCCTTCTATTTCTACAGATCGTTTCCCTTATTTCTATGATAAAAGGCATTGACTCGCCGAAACTTGTATGATGAATTTTTATGCAGTACCCAAACACGCAATTGAAGTGAAATTGATCTTCAAGTGTTGGAGCGAATTAGTATAACGTCGTTGAATTCCGCAAATGGTTCGTTTGAACGTGAGCGCGAAGATCAATGGAATTAGGGACTTGAGAGTAGTGCGAACTCTCGCACATACCGGACGCGCCACTTATCGACAGTCACGTGCAACCACCCTCTCCAGTCAGTTGCTATCGCAATTGCTATCTAGACTAGCCCGGAGGGTGATCCTTTTCTGCCAGAAAATTCCAATCCCCGGATTGCCCATTCGGGGATCAAGGATCTCGAACGTTTCACGATTGGCCATATCCGCGTGCACGATCGATCGGCTCTGGCAAACACACACGAAACGTCCCGGGCGTGAGATACGTCGGGAATCCGGAGAGTTAAGTATTTCGATGGGCCATCAGCTACATAGTATTATACATTGGTGGTCCATAGTTGAAAGTCGTTAAAAGATGATCCATTAACTGCTAGACAGTACACTGACAATCTTATACCTTTTTTTGTTATCTCAAAATTCCTAAAATAGTTAAATATATATCTATAAAGTGGTGATCGCTGGAAATACTTGAGTTCTTGGGTAAAACTTTCCATATTTCCGACAATGTTCTGCCTATTCGTAAAAATCGCGAAATATCTGTTTCTCAAAACGTGTTAACCTTACACTGCCCTCCAAAAGTTTGGAAACTCTAGCCCCGATTCCGCGCCGCACAAAAAGTTTTACTGCTCGTTTAAAAATGAACATATTTCAATTTAACAAGTGGCGTTTCTAAGAGGACATACTCAGCTTCATTTCGCTTTTTACAGAATTTTTTAAAATTTATTTTTTTAATTCGGTATGCCCTTG
The DNA here is from genome assembly GCA_946863875.1 of Alloplasta piceator. NCBI lineage: Eukaryota > Metazoa > Arthropoda > Insecta > Hymenoptera > Ichneumonidae > Alloplasta > Alloplasta piceator. Next base: position 10,974,438 of record OX333072.1, on the reverse strand, counting down.
AAACATGGTCGTTTTTGGCCTTTAAATTTTGGCGTACGACCTATGAAAATTTTTTTACGGTTTTTTGCGTAAAAAGCTTGTGGGAGGGAGTATGAGCTTCGATTTCATTTTTTTTTAAAGTTATGTACGATTTTTTCCCCAAAAATATTCAATTTTTTGCAAAAACGACAATATTTATAAAATGTAGCGTAACTCTCAAACTACTGGGGTTTTATGGAGTCATTAAGAGGGTAAAAAACGTCCCATACAGTCATTCTGGATCCAATGGAATTTTTTCAGATTTTTTTTTCAACATTTTTTTTCGAACACTTTTTCCCCCGACGTAATTTTTTTCTTATACAACCTCATCTACACAGCTTTTTCATCAAAAATCCGTGTAGACGAGATTAGAGATGATGTAAAAAAGATTGTTCAGGATAAAAAAATATCTCGTCGACAGGAAAAATTTTGAAAAAACTTCCGAAAAAATTTCATTGAAACCAGAATGATTGTATGCCACTTTTGCCCCAAAAAACCTGATCTACACGGTTTTTTCAATCGAAAAACACGCTTTTTTAATAGAAAAAGCTGTGTAGATGAGGTAAGAGACCCGATTGTTTAAGACTTATAAAAATCTCGTTGACGGAAAAAAATTAAAAAAAAAAAAATGTTTGAAAAAATTCTGAAAAAATCTCAATAAACCTAGAATTATTATATGCAACTTTTTACCCTGTAAGTAATTTCACGAAAACCCAGTAGTTTTAGAGTTACGCTAATTTTTATAAATATGGTCGTTTTCTGCGAATAATTGAATATTTTTGGGAAAAAAAATCGTACAGCACTTTTTAAAAAACGAAATTAAAGCTTATACTCCCCCCGCCGCCACGAAAAAAAAGTTTTTAAAAATGTCATAGGTCGTGCGCCAAAATTTCACCGCCAAAAGAGAAGCCGAAAAACAACCATGTTTCAATGGGCGTTCCAGGTTCAAAAAAAATCGAAAAAATTTTTTGGCAAAAGCGAAATAAAGCTGAATATGTCCCCTTTGAAACGCCGCTTGTTGAATTGAAATATCTTCATTTTTGAAAGAGCAGGGAAACTTCCCATGCGACGCCGAATCGAATCGGCTGTTTCCAAATTTTTGGCCGAGAATGTATAATCACCATTTACAAAAAGAAATGGCGAAAATGAGCTTCTTTTCGCCAAACCACGTGGATAAAAGCTCCCAAAGGTCGCGTAGATATATCAAGCCAGAAATGGATGGATCCCGTTGAAGCCTTAAGTACATCTCTGCACACGTACCTCTATAGTTTACTAACGAAAAGCTTCGCCCATTGTTCGGATTTGTACTTTGCTGCAGCAAAGCTTACAGTGCTGGCCTGAATACCATCCTGGAGACATTAACACCAAGAGGCGCATACTTACACATACATGAGGGATTACACTACATGCTTTTATCGTACACTTTGTATATACATCGTTGGTGTATGGGCGCGAGGATTCGCAACAGGATTGTTTTAATGCCATTTGAACTAATCGAATTAGCGAATGAACCGATGTGCTGGCGATATACAAAATCGCAAGCGTTACCCGCGCGATATAGCGAGCGTGGGGTGTCCAGGCGCGCAGCCGGGGGTTGAACGGAAAATCGTCGGGGGGCCGCATATAGATGTGCAACCCTCTATCCCGCCGCCGCGCGCGCCCTAGAATCACCCCCCTCGCCATCTATATCCCTATCCATGGCATATATATGGGGCATTCCACGTCAAATCACGCGGTCATTGGCTTGACCTCCTCGGATTTTGATATCCAATGAATTGTGGGCTTCGTTTGGCCCAAAATTGTGCTCAAATTTTTAGAAATTTTTATTCAATTTTTTAGGGGTTGCCCGAGCTAAAAAATCATGAACTTGAGAGAAACATAAAGAGGGGCCTTTTTAAATTAATGATTTTTTTTACAGAAACTAGAGCCCAAGACACATATTTTCATCATAGTTCGATAATGCGCCAAAAGTAATTACTACTTTTTTTGTATTTTAATGTTTTTTTTTTATAATTTCTTATTTTCATTGTTTCTTGCAGTGAGAATAACAATAACAAAAATATTTTTCTGGTGAAACTTGATTTTTTTTCTTGGTTTAAGAGTGAAACGACAACATTTTTCCACAATTTATTACACGGAAAAAAAATGATCAGTGACAATTAATGTGTAATATTTAAAAAATTACTGAATTCAATGCAGAATATACGGTTCAGAACTGTAATTCAGGCGTTTTACTGGGAATCCATTATAAATTAATGGATTTAATGTAGTTTCTACTTTTCAAACCATTATAAATGCTGATTTACACTGTAAAAAATGCAATGTTCACCGCAAAAAAATGACAAAGTAGAAATAACAAGCAGAAACTACGAAATCCACTGTGTTTCAACTGTAAAATTTACAATGGTCTCTGTAGAATGTTCAAAGCATATAATTAGAAATTGCAGTGTTCCCAGTGAAAAATCAAATGCGCGCCGCAAAATGTGCAACGTCAATTTTTATTTTGACAGTGTGACACTGTAACGGGACGACCTGCGGCATGCCACGATCTCTGCATTTCGCCCGAGATCCGCTAGATAGCGTCGGACGGTGCGCCCTCTCGCGCCAGCGAGAGAGCCACTGAGCACCTATAAGGTCCGATGTATTACCAACATCAGCGTCCTCAATTGACATACAATTGTTGGAGCATCACCCGCGTTCTGTGGTCGAGCAGTCCTATGGACTGAAGACTACATTTTCTTAACAGATCATCATTGCATTTCGTTGACGCCTCGTGCTCTTTATGGATGCGAGGTTAAACTAAATTCGCTTCATTAATTGATCTCACGATTAATCAGTCACGCACAAGCCCTCTCAGCTATGAGCCTGAGCGAGGATAAATAACGGTTTATTGCAATATTTGAATAAATTGGAATTTATTCAAATATCGAAACGTTTGACTACACTATAATTTATTTCAGAAATTGCAGTATTTTCAGTGAAAAATAAAAAACGTACCGCAAAATATACTACGTTCTTTTCAATTTTTACAATGTACACTGTAATTTTTTCACGGGCCCTGAATAATTTTTACAATGTGAAATGTGTAAAAAATTCACCGGATACAACAGAAATATAACGTTTCACGTAGTGTATATTTTACTGTTCCACACTGTAAAAATTCGTCTGATGGACATGTACTATGTCATATGTGACATCTGTATATTGTATTAAAGAAATATGCAAAGTTCACTGTTTGCCCTTCCAGGAGGCGCTGTTGATGGGGAAAACTGTAGAAATAAATGGGAATCTCAGCAGTTCTCACTGATCATTTTTTTCCGTGTAGCCTCAACGACCTGAAATAAAACGGATGATTCAATCACAATTAGAAAATTAAAAAAAATACAAATGATTTTTTAGCTCGGGCAAGCCCTCAAAAATGAAATGAAAATTTCTAAAAATTTGAAGTCATATTTTGGGCCAAACGTAACCCACGATTCATTGGACATCAAAGGCCGAGGGGGTCAAGCCGACGAACGCGTGATTTGACGTGGAATGCCCCATATGTATATATTATATACATATATTCGTACTCCACCGGTTTTCCCCCGGCCTTCCGCACAAATCCGCAGCTGCCAGGCGCAGCGAGATCGCTCGACCGGAAGTAACGCGACTACTGCCTAGTACACACGTATCTTCTCTCAGTCACGCAGCAATACGCGTTCTCTCATACTCCATCTCGCTTTCCACCCCAAAACTGGCTCTTTTTCTTCTTACCCCGTATCTCTGACTGTTCCCCCGTACTTTCGCAACTCATTCTCTCATATTTCGCGTCCCAATATGTCCCACGTGAGCCTCTCAAACTCTTCCTTTCACGTCCCTTTGTTTCGAGCTGGCTCATTTTTCTCCTTCCACCGTTCATACTTCATTTTCGGCTTCTGTGGCGTCGATGATAAGTTTCGTCAATGCTCCCATAGTTTAAATTCCTTGGATACAATGTCACACTCGAGATGTTTGCTGATTTTGAATTTCTTATTTCGTAAGCGTTGGTTAGAATAGGGACACTCTTATATAAGACTTATAAGATCGTCCAAGGATCGTTTTGTTTGAGAAATACTGGAAACAAGATGACGACGACGAAGATTATCTTTAAAGGGAATAATGAGCTGGGGAAATATGATGAATGTGGACGATACAAAATGGCGTCTTATCGAAGAGCTTTAAGGCGGTATTCTGGTCTAAGAACATACATACCCATTTTATTCTTCTGTCAATGGAGAGTAAATTTTAATTTTATTTATTTACAAAAATTCAAAATGGCGGCTCTTACTCCCGTCCACGGCTCCACTGCCCTGCCAGTTCATCCGAAACAAGAACCAGTTGAAAATTATTAAACTAGATTGAATTTGCGGGGTCTTGCCGATTTTTGTTTTCCAAAAAACCTCTGAATCACGAAATGCCAGCTGTTTAAAAAAAACCCAATTTTCTTGCTCTGTTTTTTCCTTTTTTTTCTTCAACGGACGAAAAAACTATGTCTAATTGTAAATCAATTTTTGATAAAAACCGCTTCCCGATGGCCCCGCAAATTAAGTCCTTTCAATTGCGCAGAGATTCGTGTGAATCATGAATTCATGTTGTTGAAGCTGTAGAGCGTCCCGCGCGCTGAAAAATATTATTTTCAGAATAACGCATTTAAGTTTAACATTATAAAAAATCTTTGACAATTTACTTCAGATATAAAAATATCCTTTTATCCTCATGTTCTAAACACTTTAATCTTCCGTGATCCCACGCACTTTAATCTTCCGTGATTTGGAATCCAAAGCACGAGATAAATGTTGATAAAATTAGTGTTTCATCGAAAAACAAAATGGCGAAATCAAGTTCACAGAAATCCGAAAGAGGGCAGCCGCATATGGAATTCTCATGAAATAACTATTATTCTCATCAGACTTCTATCCAAACTGTCTGACAAGTCAGTGGCAATTAACGAAAACGTTGATTTATGTCTCGCATTTGCATTTTGTAATTCATTCATCATTCATTCATAAATTTAATTGATATTCATCCACCGGTATTGGAAAAAGTTTGGACAGCGATTTTGAGTCGATAATGTAGGGCTCCAGTAATAATGTTGGTATTTAGCCCCCCCTTAATGTCTGAGTGATCGAAAATTCAGCAACTTCCTGTCACATATGGATGCCCGTATTATGTTTAGGATAATTGATAAATGCTCAAACGAGAAACCGCACAATTCACCATCAACGGACATCCATTACGCGAGTAAATAATATTACCATGATCATTCGGAGAATAGCATTTTGGGCACCCATCAGCAAGTGCAGGTTGCTATTAAACCATGCGTGCTGTTATTCTTGTACACATGCTGTACAGTTATGTACAGCGCGTATACATTTTATCGCGTACGTCGAATTTCAGCGTATTGCAGATGGAACAACGGACCAAAGTGAGCCATTTCAAATTATGTTATCGGATCTAAACATCGGATTTTCCGTTAATGCTGCTACTGCGAATACAATTTGCATAAACTAATACCGGCTGACCAACGATGCACAAAACTACTCTTACCGTGCAACCGTTGGGTATTCCATAAATGATTCAGCCAACTGATGCAAGCATCAACGATCTCGAATCGCGATGCCAAATAAATTAGTGATTCTCACATTAAATCAGTGTCGGATGTATCAATTCTTTCAACGATTTGACCATCAAATTAACAATTCCGTATCACGGATGAGAATAGTTCCAGTCATCATTCCCACCGTCTATTACCCAATTCATACAGTGATCAGTTTCATCCAAGCTTTTCGCCTTTCTTCTCGGTAATGTCATCAACGCTGTGTCGAGTCTCTTCTGTCATCAAGGAGTAAATTGGGCTGGACGAAGTTCTAAATGTAATGAACAAGCTGAACTTTTGCCAATGAAGACAGATTCATTCACCAAGCTCCAATAGCATTGAAGAACATTCGCGTTTGCATGGGGTCGAACAACTTTCCATGCATTTTGGTTCAGGTTTTAGTTGAATTTCTGTTCAAAATAGCATGAATATGCCTGGAAAATTGTATGCCCTAAAGATGGCTCTTTGCAAGAAGGAGTCCCAACTTACTTCATGTAACCCTTCGATTCTTAATCTCGCCTGACCTTTCATCCAATTGAACGTATAAACCATTCCACTTTCTCAAAATTATGAACTGAAAGAAATGGTTTACTGTATTAACAGAAGTTTTAGAACCCAGAACATTTGATATCAAACTTTGAATTGTTAATATTGAACTTAATTGTAACTTTGAATAAATAATTACCCCTGGCAATTATTCAATTGAATTTTTTTTAAATTTCTGTTTATTATACTTTTAATGGGGATTATTAAAAAATTGAGATTCCAAGGGTTGCCAGGAAGCAAGTCCAGGATTGCATCGTCAATTCGAAGTTGGAATCGATCCGATTTTATCGGATATCAATGTGTCGCATGATTACCATTTTAGATATCTTGGGAATCTGGGACATGCGATATTTGATCACTTATCGCAATATATAGATTTGGAATCGTAATAAATAAATTTAGATCCTCTCGCGCTTCTGACGAGATATGATCTTTGGTATATGGTGGCGGAGCGGTCCTGGCATTATCCTATCTCCCTGGATATGTACACGAGTGGTCCAGGATATGAGCACATATTCGTGCTTATATCGTACGCGAATGTCTGCCTATGCGTGTGCTCACACGTATACTATCAGAGCCTTTATCCGCACGATGGCGAACCATCGCGCACATAACGGCGCGCCGTTGAGAGAGAACCACCCTTCGAAAAACAACCCCTGTACGACCGTTGTAACCCTCCTATCGGCATCGCTCCGCCCCATTCCACCACTCTCTTCCTCGTGAATCCTATATATCACATTGCAGTATACATCATCCCCAGCGAATCCTTCATCCGCGTGATATCCACGTGTATAACTTGTCCGCGTATGCGTATTTCCACCTCGTGTATCTCCCGGTAAATATCTACTCGGTTTGAGCGTACTCGTCTTTTCGCGAATGGTATGTAAACACCGTATTCCCTAGCATATGGTCGAAGCTCCAGATGCCGAAAAATCGTGAAAAGTATCTTAGATGAGGAGCAACACGAAACTTGCATCCGAATAATTATCAGAATCTCGACACTTTCTGATTAAGGCGGTATTCTGATCTAGAATTTTGAAGAAATCATTTTTTTTGCATACTTCCAAAGTTTAGGCCTTTAAAAATATATCTTCGAATGAAAATTTTCAAATTTCAATAATTTACGGAGTTATAGCTATTTTAGTGACGTAAAAACTACCCCGTCACGTTAGAGCGTAATTTCAAGATGGCATTCTGGTCTAGAATTTTGAAAAAATTATTATTTTTTGCATATTCTTAAAGTTTAGACCTTTAAGAATATATCCTTGAAAGGAAATTTTTGAATTTCAATAATTTACGGAGTTATAGCTAATTTAGTGACTCAGCGAAACTACCCCCGTAACGTCGGAGCGTAAATTCAGGAGGGGGTATTCTGGTCTAGAATTTAGAAAAAATGATCTTTTTGCATATTCTTAAAGTTTAGACCTTTGAGCATATATTCTGAAAAAGAAATTTTTAAATTTAAATTATTTACGGAGCTATAGCTATTTTAGTGATGCGGCAACTACGCCCGACAAATCGGAGCAAATCGGACTGTAGGAGACGTTTTTCTCAAAACTACTTTTCGCAACACGGCTGAGATCATACCTAAAATTCTACCAACCAATTTAGTTCAAATTTTTTACCGATTTTCAATGTATAACTCTCTATCGCTCCAACCACTTTTGTATCCATTTTTTTTTTTAATATTGTAAAAAAATTAAAAACTATGAAAAAAGGGTCGAAAACGCCTTTTTAATTCACACAGCCGCCATTTTACAAAAAAAATTTTCCCGTCTTCTCTGAGGTAGAGTCTATAACGACATTCTTACTAATTAAGGATCTTTTTTCAAATTTTGTATCGGACTAGAAAGTTACAATCGTGTCAGGGAGCACACTCCCCTTTGTTACCCCCAACTTTACCAGCTTATAACTTATTTAATTTTAATTTTTTCTTCTCGACAATTTTTTTGTTTATCGTCAAAATATTAATAAACTAAATATATTAAACAAAGAATGGTAAAAAAATATATTTTTTTTACCGAGCTCGACAAAACGATCAAAAAATGTATGTCTCTAGACCAGAATACCGCCTTCAAACGCATCTAAACAGTGTTTGCAGTCCTACAAGACCGGATAGGACAAATTTTCGCGCCTATTTTTCCTCTTTTTTCTGTTAGCACGAAACGTTGAGGTCTTTTTTGATACATAGAACGTTTGAATGTTTTATCAGAGAATTGTTGAAGGTCACATATCCGTGATCCACTTCAAAGGAAGAATTTTGGTCGTTTTCCTTTTAATAGATTATCCGCTGGAGATACTGATTGCGCTGATCTTCAACTTGACGTAGCTTCATCCCAATCAGTAATTAAGATTGATCGTTGCTAAAGGAAATATGAAATCGTGAACGAAACTTGGGGCCTGGCTCATGATTCCTTTCAATTGAGAAACACAGTCCATCCAATACATTAGCGGGAAGGGGATTGATGGAAATGCGCCGCAAGGGATCGTGATCGGAGAGTGGTAGGCTGACGCCGGAAGCCCTTTTGCCTCAAACCGAGCGCAACCGCACCGATGTAAATGCCATCATATTAGTCTGGGATCTCGCACCCCGAATCCACGGATATTAGGAAACTTTGATGCCGCGTTTGATGCAAAACCATATACGTATGTATGTCTGTATAGACCGCTGGAGTTGATCATCCGAATGTTGACTGTTTGACTGCTCGCCTGTGGTGGCTTCAGATATTGCGATATTCGTATGATTAACATAAACACATTGGTTCTTCCCAGGCCATACTGAAAACAATTCATCGTTGCATTCAAAATGAGGTATTACGTGCGTAAAAAGTTTGACCAAGTCCAACTTTGTCCAAAAAGTTGAATCAAGGGACTATCCAAGAGCACTAAAAAACGAAGCCTGTATGGGATTTTTTTTTCTTTATTACGCAACAATTAATCAAAATAGAGTTTTGAGGCTATTCTATTAAGGTTTACAAAAATATTTTCTATTTATATATTTGAGGTACAAAATGGCGCTGTTGCAGTAAGATATTGAATTGAGACAGCATCAAGAATGTAAGGTATGAAAGTTGAGAAAACTATCAATCCAGTATACATTAGAGGTATAAAAGCGAAATCTCATCGTGGAGTGCCTTATGAGAGAACGTATAAAGGCCATTGAGTGTACAGAGGTGCATATATATATATGGTCTGCAGAATGAAGAGTCGTGCTGTAAGCATTGTTGAAATGAAAGTAGCGGTAGATGGGAAGTCGAACGAAAGGGATAAAAGGAGCACGAGACAGATATAGAAAGAAGCGAGTGAAAAAGGACACGTCGACTTTAAAACCGACGGAGAGGTAGTGCGGAACCTCGGGGTCGAGTTTCCTTTCATTAGTTGGAGTAGAGAGGAAGCAGAGTTACCACCACCACGAACCAACCAACGAACCAACCTCTAACCACCGCACAACCCTAGCTGCATCAGCCCCCAACTAACGGACCAACCAACCCACCCATCGCTGGCTGTGCTCTCCACGGTGGTGGCTCACCCTGCTTCGACTATCCATCCCTCATATCTATACGTATATATATATATAAAGCAACGCGGTGCAAACCGAAGCAGAGGAGCAGCATGATCCACTCTGGTTGTGGCGCGCGCCGAGCGTGCGCTGCTCTGGCGGGCTCCTCATCTTGCGTACGGTTGACTCGCTTTCAATGAATACAATGGCGAGCCCACGGGTAGATCACATTGAATATGAAAACGGGAAATCAACGAGCTTCCGAGACCGAGGCGGATTTCCACGGTCTGTTCATTGTTGGAATGAAAAAAACGACAGAAGAAGAAAAGGAGAGGTATTGAGATAGAGAGTGAATGAGAAGATGAGTAGTATGTGAGCGATGTACTGATATTGGTACCTGTCGGTTAGAAGGGGGCGAACGTGACTGAGCGACAGGGTTGACGGAGAGAATCATATCGAGGCCAACCATCGAAGGTACCCGATCTAATGGAATCTTGAAAAGGATAAGACGTTCAGAATTGGACGTGGATCATTTTTGAACAGCGGTTTGATAATTCGGCTGATCTGCTGGTGTGGACTCTTCCAATCTTCTTCCGAGGAATTCCCTCCCAAAGTGAGCCAATGATGTTTGGCTGTGACTGCAAAGCCTGCAAGATAATCAGATGAACGGTGGGCAATCAAATTATGCTCCTCGGTCGTATGAGTGGATACTCTGAAATCATCAGTCATCAAACTTTGAAGTACTTCATATGCACATATTTTTTTAACTCCAACGTAAACTGTATAATGATCGAGATCTTCCACCCTCGCTCAGCTCAAAATCCCAAGTGCTTGCTCGCGCACTCCACTCCGTACAATATGTCTTTCGTACAAAAGCGCTTCCAAACTCTGCGGGACTCCGCATCCACTCCAGTATCTCGCTGTACTTCGTGATGTTTACCGCTCCTTCGAACCTCCGCGAACTCTTCAACTTTTGTTGGGATATTATTTTTGCTGGCAGAAAACATGCGAGACCTAGTCGTTGAAAGATTCGCCACATTCGTCATTACGAATAGACTTCGTTTTTTTTTTGGTTTTGACTTGCTCAACTCCAGCTACGTTTTTGACATTAGAAGTACCATGAACTGCACCAAGTGGAATACATACTCAATGTTATAGGTACATACTGTTATTTTTTCTTGTAGTTCATAATCCACATCCTCGTACTCTTTGCAGGGCTCTCATCTTCAGTATCTCTCGGTCTTTCCTCCTCTCAACTTTTGAAATGGTACTTTGAGCACAGACCCGACGATGCCGAATTGCGAACGACCTACACTATTAGACAAGTATGTTTTTGCAAAGGCAGACGAGGTAAGAGTCACTCGTGTTAGCAATTTACATTGAAAGATTGAGGACAGCCAGAGATGCGGTGGAAAAAAGGAGCCCTTGCTTAGCTTTATGCGCAGGATGACTGCCAAGCATGAGTCTCGTAATTGGCAGCTGCAAAATGTCTAGCTCGTGCAATACTTTTTTTACTTTGAATCCTGATATCACGGATTTTCCTGTAATTTGTCAAGAAGAACGCAATGGAAAACACCAGCAACCAATTCCCTTTCGACCAATTTTTAATCCACGTAGAGCTTGTCCTGGAAGAATTCATTTTCCTAGGTTCCTTCAGGGCATCTACCAGGGTGCATACATATGCATGTAAGTCCGTGGTTGTATGTACTTCGTCAAAGAGGCCTGAAGGGTGGAAGGAGCCTCTTCAGGGTAGGCACAACAGGGAGATTCACCGAGAGTCATGCACAAAGCTCATTATGCCCTTTCCCACTCTCACCCTCGTTCACTCTTCAGGGGTTGCAGAGGGCTAAGGTTGCTCTGGTATACACACGAAGAGTGGTCGAAATCATCGCAGTGGCAGCCTTTCTGCCGCATCACGATGAGAGCATACAGAGGCCACAGAGATCGCTGGTGTTCCGTGGCACGAGTTAAGTTGGTGGCACTCGAAGAACTCGTCTTTCCTCGTGCAGTATGATCCTCGAAAAAGCTGAAAGAGGGACAAAAACTTTTGCTCTTCTTTGCCCTCTCAGACTCGCTCGCTCCATCTCGCTGAGTTGCTCACAGTGCTCATGCTGCTCGTTTCTTTTTCTCATTTTTTTTTTTCATCTTCCACCACAGTACATAATTCCGTCCGCACGCTGTTATTTAATTCATCTCAACGTAATTAATATTACAGAGTATATATGCGCAATCAAGGAAAATTTGTACAAGTCATTGTTCATTGCCCGTTAATTTTTAGCAGGAAGGTTCGAAAGACTCGGCAGCATCGCGACGTCGAGTAATTAAAAAAAAGTTTTAAAGAATCACCCTCACAATCTTATCGCTTATACTTTTGTGCACTTTAGTGAATGTAATGGTAAAGAAATTCATTTCGAAGTATCACTTCACTCGTCTTGACTCAGCGAAAACTTTTGTAGAGATTTATGCAGCATAAATTGCATATTCAGTCAGTTATTGAAACATTCGAATTTGGCAAGCACATTCACAAATTGATCGGTTAGCTCGATATTGGAACGTTGTTTCGTGACTTTGCCAGTTTTGACGAATAAAAGCACCGCGCTGCATCGAATTCATGACTTTTCTTACACAGTTGAAACTTCAAGCCGATAACTACCGATCATGGTTTGATTCCAAGTAAACAACTTCCACAAAGCCTTCTTGTTCCAGTAGATAAATCCATAGGCTTAGGTTATTAGTCCAGCGAAGCGAAGAGCATTGAATTGAAGAGTCAGTATTGGCTTGAACGAGACGATCGTGTTTCGCAGCAGAGCCAACAGACTCGAAAAGTGCCCCATTATTTAAAGTTACGACGATATATAAAGCCAAGTGTTGCAAGAAACTTGTGGTTAACGCGTGTACATTCGTCTGTTTTATTCTCCGCTGCACGAATTGGCAGCTTCGGCTTGGCAAACATCAACGATGAATATCATGAATGTGCAATCGTTTCACAAGCATTAAACTACCCGAACGATCGAATTGATTTACAACGTCTGAAATTTCATCGTACTCTACTCGTTTTTCTCTTCAATCACCTTCTGGTATCAATTTGTTAGCCTCAAATGCCGAAAGTTTGGGAAATTTATTAACAACGATCGGCAACTCGACGGGAACGATGACGACGACGTCGACGTCGACCACCGGGGTGTTTCTCGACGAAGCACCGTGACACGACTGATCGGCTATTCCAGTGGAAAAAGCCTCGTAAACACACAGGCTCGATGAATTTTGTGGTCCACTTGACCAGAAAATCTTGTGTGCTTATTTTCGACTCAAAGCCAAAGCAAAATTACTCGTTTCGCTCTATTTTCAGCCTCAAAAGTAGCAATCAGTCATTAGAAACAAATGCTGGAAGATAAATTCATCTTGTGGAATTATTTCAACTGTAATAAATGAATTTGTCGAAGATTGTGAATATATCCGCCGAAAAATTTGATCCCCTGACCCTGAAACTGTGAACTATTAGAGTCTCTTACTCTCTTTTTGATAGACTCGGTCGAATCAGAGCTGAGCAGTACTTGAAGTACCCGATACTTGCGACGTACTTGAAGTTCTTCAAATATTGTACTTCAATTTTCAAGTACTTAAAAAGTACTTCAAGTATTGTACTTAAATTTTATCCAAGTATTTGGCCTGTACTTCAAGTATTGTACTTGAAATTTCAAATACTTTTCTGTCTTCAAGTACTTTTTCAAGTACAAGTGTCAAGTACTTTTGAATGTGTCTTGCTGATGGTTGCACGTACAAAGCCTTCGAATATGCAATTGAAAATAATATTTCGTGACGTATGCACATACTGTCCCTCAACTGTCGCCTGCGACAGTTTTTTGAAGATGAACACGAAGTTGGAGTAGATTTAACAATCCATGCATTATATTCTTTATATCTTTTTTTTCAAACCTGTATCAAAATGAATCGTAATTGTAATCGTCAATGCTGTTTTTAAATTATTTTTAATTCTTTGTTTAAATACTTCTGTTCCCTGCGTATTAGCCCAATCTCAGTGTATTGCACAAGATGAAAATATGTTTTGACACAAAAAGTACTCGAGTAAAAATCAAATGAGAATAAAGAATCGAATTCAAGTACTAGAATTTACGAGATATAGGTGAAAACTTGAAAAGTACCTGATACTTGGTACTTGATTTTTCAAGTACTTGTACCTAAGTAATTTAAATCTCAAGTACGTCAAGTACTTTAAATCTCAAGTAATTCAATTACTTTAAATCTTAAGTACTTCAAGTACTTTAAATCTTAAGCACTTCAAGTACTTTAAATCTTAAGTACTTCAAGTACTTTAAATCTTAAGCACTTCAAGTACTTGAAATCTTAAGTACTTCAAGTACTTTAAATCTTAAGCACTTCAAGTACTTCAAATCTCAAATACGTCAAGTACTTTAAATCTCAAGTAATTCAAGTACTTTAAATCTTAAGTACTTCAAGTACTTTAAATCTTAAGTGCTTCAAGGACTTTAAATCTTAAGTACTTCAAGTACTTTAAATCTTAAGCACTTCAAGTACTTGAAATCTTAAGTACTTCAAGTACTTTAAATCTTAAGCACTTCAAGTACTTTAAATCTTAAGTACTTCAAGTACTTTAAATCTTAAGTACTTCAAGTAATAAGTAGGGGAGCGTGGGGCTAGTTGTAACACGGGTAAGTTGTAACACTCAATTTTGACCGGGAATTTAAAACATTGTGACTTAATTTTTTTGCTGAATGTACTTCTTATAACTCGCAGCATAACGTAAACACCGCTATTACCCAGCGAGACATCAAAATAAGAGGATATGCACACGAGCTCTATTTCGGCCAGGTTTCGTAAAAAAAATAGTTACGAGAATTTTGATTTTTACTATTAAAATTAAATTTATTGTTTATTGTTTTTTCCTTGTTACATCGTAAATTTAACTGGCTTTCATTTGCTTTTTTTAAAAATTATTCTAAAGTTTGAAGTTTTTGAGATATTTCATTAAGTAGAAGTAATCAGCCCATGGGGCAAGTTGTAACATGTTAGAACTTGCCCCCTGCGCGTGTATTTTTTTCTGCTCTCTACATGTATTTGTATAAATAATATTATTACAACTTGTAGTATAGTGATTACATAGTATTACAAATTATTTGCGGCTTTTTGTGCATTCTTTTACTCTTCTTTGCTCTAATATTGCCCAGAAAAATATGCTAAGTTATTGTATTGTATTTTTTTTAGCATGAGAGATTACCAAAGATTATTATCATCAGAAGAATGAACCACGATGAATGAAACTGTGAACCAATAAAAACGTGTTCTTTCTTATAAATGTTGCCAGTCTTTTCATTGTTAAAACTTGTCCCGAGCCTGTTACAACTAGCCCCAGACATGGGGTAAGTTGTAACAGACCCCATTTTTTCAAAAAACGTCTGGTGTAAAAGATGGGTAAAGATTTAAAATTATTTTTCAATTGGAATTAGTGCTCAGAAATATACTTTACAAACCCTCTTACTCACGATCTTAAAAGCATACATATTTTAGGCGTTACAGGCCCTTTTCCAAAAACCGTTACAACTAGATCCACGCTCCCCTACGCAGTACTTCAAGTACTATCAGTACTTGATACTTCAAGTACTTACGGTACTTCGTACGTTTTACTTGAAGTACTTTCCGTTACTTTACCCAGCTCTTGATCAAATGTTCATGTTCAACGACGAATCATCGTGTACGATGATGTTCATACATGAGACCTATAAATACAGTTTAGTATAAATGTCCGATCCACTCTCTCTCATTCTCTCACATTTCTGCTAACAATTCGATCGAATATATAAACCATGAACCCCGTCCAATTCGAGTGACTGAGTGACATTTCGACAAACGAGAGGACAGAAAGTCGCGCTCTTAAACGACTAATCTAATCGTCTCGATGAGCCCAATCATTCTCATTGGCACACCAGCTGTCGCAGGTTGAAGTACCATCGAGCAAGCGAAACAGAAGAAAGTCGATGACTCGCCCCAAGACCTGTTCCCCAAAGCAATATAATGACCAATTCAATGGAAAATTACTTCCTACACTGGTGTACAATCGTAAATGTCAACAGTCCTCGTACATTGTTCGCCCAGAAAGATCGTTTTCCCCATCAATTGACCGCTCTCCCTACAACCAAACGTATATATCACACAGGCCACTTATGGGACCCAAAATCGTACAGTACTACTGTGCCCCGGCATAAACGTCGTATATATAATGTTGCCTCGGTTTTCGTTGTTTTTAGAACGAATGGAAACTCTGAAAAATACCATATACATGAAGAGTGAAGAGGGGTGAAAAGTATGGATTTATGACCGAGAGGGGGACCAAAAAGGAACGTGGCGCGCGCGCTTGAGCAATATTCGCCCGGTGATAGGTCGTCGAACAAGGAGACGAGCACAAAGTTTCATATATATATGTATATATGCTTTATGTACATGTATATATATGCGATCGTAAAACATTGCGAGGGAGGCAACCAAAGTTTTCGTTCCTCGTATAGTTTCAAAACAGTGGAGGATATAGACCCGCGAAGTGGAGAGAAAGCGCGAACGATACAGAGTGGAGATTCCGAAGAGGCAACGTCAGCGACGTAAGGGAGGTTTTGCTATGTATATATAACGTGTAGAGCAGCCAATACAGTGATCGCACGTTAGCAAACACAAGGGCGCAAACGAAAGCTCGTTTTGCTCCCTAAATCGAATAACTTGAGTCCTTTTCGTCACTATAACGATAGATGTGTACTATAGCGCATAGGAAGCTCGGAGTACCTATATACATATGGGGCATTCCACGTCAAGTCACACCGTCATCGGCCTGACCCCCTCGGATTTTGATGTCCAATGAATTGTGGGTTTCTTTTGGCCCAAAATATGACCTCAAATTTTTAAAAAAATTTATTTCATTTTTTAGGGGTTGCCCGTGCTAAAAAATCATTAAATTGCGGGAAAACATACAGAGGGGCCTTTTTCAAATTAATGAAACATTTTCACAGAATCTAGGGCTCAAAACAGATATTTTCGTCATAGTTTGATAATGGGCAAACAATAATTACTATATTTTTTTTAATTTTAATTTTGCTTCCTCATGGAGGAAGCTTCGTTTTCGTTAAAGATTTTTTTTCGAGATTTTCATGTCAGTATGTTCAAAATATCCTGAAATACCGAGAAATCATATTTTTCAAAAATGTCCGGATGTATGTATCTATGTATGTATGTATGTGTGTGTGTCGCCGCCTCGAAAAATTCGAACGTCTATATCTCAAGACCACATTGAAGTAGCGAGCCGAAATTTTGCACATAAGCTGAGCTCCACAGCCCCTTTGTTTGTTATAAATTTTACAAAAATTCATTGACGTGTGCGAATTTTATGCGACTTTTAAATTTTCAAAAAAAGGCGTGGTTGCTCTAGCGTTCGCAAATTTCGCGATATCGGGTTAAAAATATTATACAAGTAGTTTGAGTGTTAAAGATTATTGCTATTGAATTTCGCGAAAATCGCTCAAGGGGTTCGTGATTTATAAAATTTTGATTTTTTTGCAAAAAGCGCGTGATCGCTCTAGCTTGCACATATTTCGTGATACCACGCTCAAAATTTTTATAATGGTAGTTTTATGAAAGAAGTTACTTGGTATTCAATATTGCAAAAATCACTTGAGCCGTGCAAATTTTATGTGGTGTTGAAATTTTCAAAGAAAAAGCTTGATCGCTCTAGCATCCGCAAATTTTGCGATATCAGGTTAAAAAAAAATTATACCGCCAGTTTGAGTAAAAAATATTGTTGGTATTGAATTTCGCAAAAATCGCTCAAGGGGCTCGTGATTTATAAAATTTTTAATTTTTTGGGAAAGCGCATGATCGCTCTAGCCTGTACATATTTCGTTATATCAGGCTCAACATTTCTATAATGGTAGTTCAATGGAAAATGTTACTTGGTATTCAATTTTGCAAAAATCGCTTGAACTGTGCAAATTTTATGCAATTTTGAAAATTTCAAAAAAACGCTTGATCGAAAATTTTACGATACAAAGCTGCCATTTTATTACTCCGATAACCAGAGGTAGTAAAAAAAAACTTGCAAATCGGAAATTTGCACATAGTTCCCAGACTATTTTTTCGTATTGACAAAGCTTCCTCTATGAGGAAGCCAAATTTTTGACAGCTAACATTTACTAAAATTTGCTAAATACGAAAAAATACTGAGGAAGCGATGTGTAAATTTTTTTAATTGTGTTCGAATCATCCTTTTTATTTCAGTTCGTCGAGACTAATAAATTTGCGAAAGATGTTGTCGTTTCACTCTTAAAACAAGAAAAAAAAATCAAAGTTTCACTAGAAAAATGTTTTAGTTGTTGTTATTCTCACTACAAGAAACAATCAAAATAAGAAATTATTTTTGAAAAAACTAATATACAAAGGAAAATAGTAATCATTTTTGGCCCATTATCGAACTATGACGAAAATATCTGTTTTGGGCCCTAGTTTTTGTGAAAAAGTTTCATTAATTTAAAAAAGGCCCCTCTTTATGTTTTCCCTCAATTTAATGATTTTTTAGCTCGAGCAGCCCCTAAAAAATTAAATAAAAATTTCTTAAAATTTGAGGTCATATTTTGGGCCAAAAGAAACCCATAATTCGTTGGACATCAAAATCCGAGGGAGTCAGGCCGATGACCGCGTGATTTGACGTGGAATGCCCCATATATATAGAGACAGTGGGAGTGCGGTGGCTGGAAATGCCTGTCCGTACCAAGGGATGAGAGCCGAAGAGGGTACACGCCAGAGCAATAAGGCGGATGAGAAAGCGAGGGACAGTAGCAGATGCCGGAGGAATTCGTCGGTGTCTTCGCCGTCCTTCGCGAAAAGCGTCTTTGTCGTTCTCCACGTTCTCCCTCTGTGTACGATATTTTCAACACTTTGACAAAATCTCAGAAACACACAACGGCCCTGCAACGAAACGACCCTTTCCAGGGCAATTTTCTTTCTGTGGGTGTCGTGAAATTTTTTATAGGATGAAATAAAAGTTGGAGCATCGCTCCCCAAAATTGGTTCCACAGTAAAATAATATAATTTTTACCAAGATTTTTATTTTCTTATGGCGTACGAAAAATTTGGAAATATTGTGATCCGAAAAAAAAAACTGGTATTCAGTTTATCGTCGAAATACATGTTTCAGAGGCCCTAGAAAAAAATTCTGATAATGCATGTTTATAAATAATACATGTTGATGATAATACATTAGACTGATTAAAAAAAGCGACTATTTTTTTTTCGACATCGCCTATTAAATACTTTCGGGGAGGTGAAAAAATAAATAGAATTAATGAAATGAAAAATTCCTTAGCTGCTGGCTTCTGAAAATATGATCTTTTCCCATCATTATAAATAAACAGATATTTACAAGCATTAAAAAATGAAGATTGAGTGACTTCCATATTAATTAAACAATTAACTCGTTTGCTATTGAAATTCATAATACTTTGTTGAAGATGAACAAGAAAATTGTTGGTGACAGTTCTAAAAACTCATACAGCCATTTTCTAAGACAAAATAAATCTCATATCATTAGATGCCATAATTATTAAAGCACACCATTTTATATTGCTCCAATCATACTTCTTTACGCGTGGATGACGTCCCAAAATTCCATGAAAATTATCAATCTCTTGCCAACTCATTTATTTATGAAAATTAAACAGTTATCCAGAGCGTGACCCAAAAATGTGTCCTCTACTAAGACTCTCATCACGAAAATAAAATTGATCAACTGTTAATTTAAAAAATCTCTTGTATCGATAGATTTATCATGCAGCCTCGTGTCCTGAATATTTTCATAAATTTTCCAGAATGTCCTATCAAAATCCGACCGTTTCACATTCTCAAGCGAGATCCTCTGTGCGAAATGACACGTGATATTCGTACGCAACGCACAAAAGCGACAGAGAAAAAGATTGTGAGAAAAGGGGCGAGTTTCCGGAAGAAAAACCCACTGTTCGCACTTTTGATACGTGCGAAAAATAACGGCTGTGCCATGATCTCTTGTACACTTATATATACATATATATATATACGGACTTTTTCCGTGAAAATTCATTCTTTGCTGAGCGTGACGCGAGCATTTCTTCCCTTTACCATCGCATTTGCCACACAAGCGTGCTCTGATCCGGATCTCTCGAGCATAGGGTGACATATATCCCAATATTCGAAGATCATTGGATGGAAAAATCATTGAGAAGAATTTTTTAATGATACATATTCCAAATATTGCATTGATCGTACACATATAATACCATTTTGAAAAAAACAGCTGATTTTTTTCAAAGGCTCAAGACATTTTCGGATTGCATGTAATGGAGCGACTTTTGGAGACGGAAATAGTCAAATAACCAAAAATCCATGGTTTCCTCTGTTTTTTCCTCTGAATTTTATAAACTGCCAAAAATCGACCGAGTCCAGATCAACCAACCGACCGATCGCAGCACGAATAAAATGGCCACAATGCATGAGCTCGAGACTTCCATATTTTGGGACACCAACTTTTTAGAAGTTAGAAGGTGAAGAAAACGCGAAATTCGATGCCCATGAGGGGTGGATAAGGTGGGTAAAGGGTGAATGAGATTGCTGGAAAAGCACTCGAACAAGACCTCTTCACTCACAGTTCTCTCCCTCTGTTTCTTTCTTTCTCTCTCTTTCTACCTTCATCCCTCCCTCTCCCTTATAAACGTGGCATCGATTTCGAAGCTGAACAATATACCTCTCTACTTGGAAAGCCCTTTCTCCGTTGTGCATTGTACGCGGCGTGTTGTATCGTCGCGCCACGCGAGCCAGAACTCTCACGCCACATCTACACGTATATAATACATGTAGGGATAATACTGCTTGTATGTAATACACGGTTCGCTCTTGTGCTCACGTGAATTCATTCTGGCACAGAGAGAGAGAGAGAGAAAGAGAGAGAGAGAGAGAGAGAGAGAGAGAGAGAGAGAGAGAGAGAGAGAGAGAGAGACATGGATGCATAGTGAGAGAATACGTCCAGAGGAAAGCTGGTATATACCGAGTACGCGACGTCGAACAAGTCAAGCGTTCGGCACAATGGAAGCGGCTTAAACGGCAGTAATTATATTTGCGGCTGAGTGTTGGGTAGATCGGCGTGGTTGTTGCCTCTGTTTTGCCGGATGAGGCGCGGGCGGAGAGAAATAGACAGAGAGAGAGAGGGTTGGTGATAGATAGATAGAGAGAGAAAGCCCGAGGGTTGGACAGAGGAATCTGGAGGAAGGGTAAAGCCAGCTGGACAGAGAGAACGGAGGATTTAGGTGGAAATTCAAGGAGAGGGAATTTCACCATGAGAGAGAGAGAGAGAGGTTTGGGATGGGAGGCGTAAGGCACTGAAGGGTGGCACATCGGATAAGGGGATGATTTTGGATTTTGGCGATGCGCAGTTTGGCGAGACTGTGGACATTGTTACTCCAATTTCGTATCCACAGGGAGAATGGACGAATGATCCACGCGCAGTGAACAGAATAAGGCGGTTTATGTCGTCACCGAATACCGAGAATGTCATCAACGATCGGTGCGTCCGCGAGAACGGTTTAATTATCAATGTTTACCGATAACAAGATCGATGTACAGCCATAGCATGAACGACGGTGGAAGCGCCATTGTTGATCATCATGTACACAATGAGGATAGTTGGGCATGTGTATGTCTTGTTGTATAGGATAGTCCTGGTGATGACATCGAAGGTCAATAGAAAATTGTACGTTCGACTCCGCACACGTGAGCCAATGCGAAATACGAAATCTGTGGGCCATAATAGATGATTGAATAATCAGTGAAAACACTAAAAACCATCGCTTTACAAGAATTAATGATAGATAAGCTTTTCCAATTTTGTGGCTTGGATTTGATTGGCTTGACTGTGGATTGGAACATGAGCAATTTTTGGGAAAAAAATTCCATTCAGTTTTTAATGGTAATGCATTACAATTGAAATTCAGAGTGAAAATTTAAGTTCTTTAGCATTCATTAAAGTTGGGTCTCTACTGGCAAAATGGTGGAAAAGATCAAATAGAATGTGTAAGGTACACGAAAATTTAAACAATAGTAAACGAAAGATTGAGAAAATCTGGCCGATACTTGGTTAATTATTTTGAAAACTTTATCATTTATTTTTCATAAATATAGTATTATATTATAATATATCATATTATAATAATACAATAGATGGAGCGTTCCATCCGAAATTGGACAGTTTGAAAAAGTTTTTTTTTTTTTTTCAATTTTTTAATATTGGTTAGTACTTCCTAAAAGACCCTTCCTGTTAAATTTTGCCATTTTTTCGATTACCCGTTCACAAGATATTACATTTTGAAAAAAACCGCTCTTTTTTCGGTTTTTTGGTCGTAACTTCTTCAATAATGGTCCAAATTAAGTGTTTTTTTTCAAAATTTTTGTTTTTCATGGCCTTTTCAGAAAAAAAAAATACAAAAAAAATATTCCACGTGTTTTTGAATAAGTTTTTTGAGTTTTAAACTTTGAATCATGTTTTCAAAAGTGAGTGCATATTTTGTTTTTTTTTTAATTTTTTATTTCAAACTTCTATTCATTCAACAACTTTTAAGGTCAGTTTGGTCGTGGGCGCTCCATAATTACTATTTTTTTCGATTTTTAAAAATTAAAAGAAAAAAATTTCTCTGTAAATTATTATGAATATCAATTTTTGTTACGGTATAGTATTTTTAAAGCCATTTTGAATTAATTTTGACACTTTTTTATTGTTAACAGATTTTTTAAATCAATAATTTATAATTAATAATTAATCGATGAGCAAATAACAACAGTTCCAGAATTGTATAACTGGGCATCGAACCCGAATAGTCTACCGAATATTGCTGTAAAATTTTCATCTGAGAAACACTATTTAGATGCAACACTATTTAGAAACACTATTTAGAATTTAAAAAAAAAGTTTTTCAAACCGTCCGATTTGGGATGGAACGCCCCATATATTATAATATAAATATAATATTATATCCAGATCACAAATTAAAAAAATTTTATTATTTAAAAAAACTTATCGAGTCGAGGTTTTTATAATTTTTTCATCTATTCATTTGTAGATTTCGCATTCAGCTGAGCGCTTTTCACTTCAAGTACGAAATCATTCTCTGTACCATTTTCCCTGAGAATGTAACTCACCGCGACTGTACGATCATTTTTCCATATCAACTCGAACCAAAGTGTTTGAAGCTCACTTCCGTTCTGTACTGGATATATATATATATATATATATATATATATTACGCACATTGCTTTGCTTTTGTAAATATGTAAAGCAAAGTTTTTCAAGGAGGCGTGCAAGCTCTGATCGGGTACGCAAGCTTTTGCCGCTTTAGTTTCTCTATTCTCTACACCCGCGCAGTTGAAGCACTTTTGGCTTCTGTTTTTGCCGTCAGCTATATACACACACATATATATATATATATATATATACATATATGTATATATATATTACTGCACCGTCATACTAACTCTGCACCCTTCTTATTAATGGCAATACAAATCTCGAGAGTCATCGAGCGTTCTTCAATCTGAATGCCTTCTGCTCGTGACGTCACACAGAATGCTGCAAAGGGATGGAGCGAAGGGGATGATGGTTTACAGCTAAAGTCTCGTTCAGTCAAACGACCGAAGTACCCAACACGCGAATAATATACACGAAACTCACCAGATAAGAGGTCCATAACCAATGCGGCCTGCCCTGTGTTTGTTGTATTTTTATACCGGTGAATGACTCAATCGTTTCGCGACTGCACGTAGCACGAGCCCCCTTAATAGAACGTTATGTGGGTGCAAACCCAATGGGAAATGTGCACTCCAGGTTCATCGAGTCTATCGTTCCCGCTCTTTCCCGTGTTTTTGTCGCGACAACTTTTAGCGTCAGAAGTTCAACAGCAAGAACGAACGAGCCGGAAGATTGAAGAGGACCTGAGGGAAAGAGAGAACAAAAAAAATCTTTAATTGTGTTCTGCGATTGAACAACGTTAAACGTGAAATTTTCGTTCGTCAGAGTTGCCGTAAGTCGATCGATTCAGTTTGCAAACAACGCTGAACGTAAATTTGTCACAATTTCATCGTGGATGAATGAAAGTTTGTGAATTGGAGGAAATTTATAATACTTTGTCGGTCGTTTTGTACGGAGGCTAAAAAAGAAATCCTAAGTTTCCGTCGAAGTTGAAATCTGATGTTGGAGTAGTCTTAACACTTTAACGGCTGGTGGGACACATACGTCCCACTTACTTTGAAAACACTGAACTTCCAGAAAATTGAAGATATCGACATTGTTAAGGTCGCATTTTGAAGATGAAAGATGCATCTAAGCATGAAAAATTCGGCAAACGCAAGGGTTGCACCCCTTCGGTCCACCCCCTGTCAAAAAGTGCGAAAATTGCGAAAAAATGAGAAATGAGCATAACTTTCGGGCAAAATTTTTTTTAGAGTCGCGATCCAAAGTGTGTGCTTTGAAATAACATCAAAAATTTGTAGCAAGAATATCCAATTGGAAAACGACCCCTAACAGTAACGAAACATCGAAAACAACCCCTACAACTGGTAATACGCCCAAAAGTGAACTTCCATTGATGTTCAGTTCATATAGATTTTCGAACAACCATGGAAAATGTGTATCAAGAACATCCGATTCGAAAACTACCCCTAACAGTAAGGAAACATCGAAAACCACCTCTAGAAATGCTAATACGCCCAAAAGTGCTCTTCCATTGATGTTCAGTTCCGAAACACTCGTATTTCGATTCAGATCAGGTTAAAATAACAGAAAATGCGAGAATAACACTTTAAACATCAAAAACCACCCCTACAAATGCTAATACGCCCAAAAGTGCTCTTCCATTGATGTTCAGTTCTGGAACACTCGTATTTCAATTCAGATCAGGATAAAATAACAGACAATGCGAGAATAACATTTTATCCATTGAGGGGTCAATTTCTCTCAATCGAGGGGTAGTTCATGAGGGTTGATTGATTCGTAAGTTCTTCAGAATCGCACTACGTGTTCTGGAATGACTTTTCCTCAATTTCTGGTAGAAATGACCGATGGGAAATAAAATCGAGATGTTTTCAAGCGATTGGGGTGGTTTTTTTTATTTGGGGGTAGTTTTCATCAAAATAGTAAAATAGGGTAGAAAAATTCTCAAATAATTTTTTTTCTCACATTGGCTACCCATAAGTTCAGATTCACCATGTACGAACTTTGTCAAACGCTCCAAACAAACTCAGCTGTTAAAGGGTTAATTCGATAACTCGATGCATCAATGTTTTTATAATATGGCCGAATTCGTCGTACAAAGCAATGTGACTATCACGATTCGGAGTAATGAGGATACTCTCGCGTTAATTCGGGCGTACCTTAATACCTGGTTGTACCAAAATGGCGTCGACCGTGGCATAACGGAACACACTGTGTGATGGCTCGAGGCTCCCACAGAGAGGCCATCAGCGAGGCCAGAGCTTGTGAGAAAGCACCTCTCCATCAAGCTCTCTCTCCATTCCTCTCTCTCTCCCTCTCTCTCTCTCTCTCTCTCTCCCTCTTTCCCTCGCTCTCTGCCATATCCTGTTGCCACAGTGCCGTGAAATCGCCTCTCTATTATCGTGAATCGAATGATAATGAGGTTGTTTCGTACCAGTGGTAGTGAACCGAGCTTCTCGTGCACGAATTGGACCTCGTTCGCTTCTCTTCGCTGTATGGATACCGAGCCTGCAGGCATAGAAAGCTTCGGGGTTTACAATATATGTGTCATTCCATATCAATTCAACGACGTTTTGACGGTGACCCCTTCGATTTTTTTTATTTTTCAATATGTTATTATACATGCAAAAAGAAGTATCCATGCCAATTTTTAGCTCTCTATCTTAAACCTTACCGAAGTTATTGATTTTTAAGAATATACTTAAAATAATCATAACTTCTACATTAACCAAGATATTGTAATTTGTCAAGAGGTCATTTCTTTTCATTTTTCGAGGTACTTTTAAAAAAATATATTAAAAATTAAGAAAAACAAATTTTTAATGTGTTTTTAACTCTTTTAAGCTAAAAAATTGGATTTTCTTTCCATGGGACCCCTTCGATTTTTTTCAAAGGAAAATTATTAAATTCTCCGTAAAAAAACAAAATTTTTGAGATCTTACCGAAGAGGGGATTCAAAAAACTATTTATCGAAAAGAACTTTTCTACATGCTCCTACATTCTACAAACTTCTATATTAACCAAGATATTGTCATTTGTCAAGAAGTCATCTTTTTTTGTTTTTCAATGTACTTTTTGAAAAAAAGACGAAGAATCAAGAAAAACAAATTTTTAATGTCTTTTCAACTATTTTAAGCTAAAAAATTGAATTTTCTTCTAATGGAACCCCTTCGATTTCTTTCAAAAAAAATTATAAAATTCTACGTAAAAAAACAAAATTTTTGAGATTTTACCGAAGAGGGAATTCAAATAACTTCTTAACGAAATTTTTGTATTCGATTTTTTTTTCGTAATTTTGAACTTTTTTCCTTCTATGACTCTAATAGTTGATTTCAATGATGTTTAAATAAATAATCTAACTTGCCTCACATATTTCCATTGTAAATTACTATAATTAACATGAAGAATTACAATTCAAGTACGTTTTGCAAACTAAAGTGCAAATCGTACTTAAATTGTAATTCTTGATGTTATCTATTATAATTTACAATGAAAATATGTGAGGCAAGTTAGATTATTTATTTTAACATCATTGAAATCAACTAATGTAGTCATAGAAGGAAAAAAGATCAGAATTACGAAAAAAAAAAATCGAAATTTTTTTTTTCAATAAGAAGTTATGTGAATCCCTCTTCGGTAAAATCTCAAAACATTTATTTTTTTACGTAGAATTTTATAATTTTTTTAGAAAAAAATCGAAGGGATCCCATTAGGCGAAAATCCAATTTTTTAGCTTAAAACAGTTAAAAAGACATTAAAAATTTGTTTTTCTTAATTTTTGATCTTTTTTTCAGAAAGTACATTGAAAAACAAAAAAAGATGACCTCTTGACAAATTACAATATCTTGGTTAATATAGAAGTTTGCAGAATGTAGAAATTTTTTTTCGATAAGAAGTTATTTGAATCCCCTCTTCGGTAAAATCTCAAAAATTTTGTTTTTTTACGTAGAATTTTATAATTTTTTTTGAAAAAAATCGAAGGGGTCCCATTGAGAGAAAATCCAATTTTTTAGCTAAAAACAGTTAAAAACACATTAAAAATTTGTTTCTCTTAATTTTTAATATTTTTTTCAAAAAGTACCTTGAAAAACAAAAAAAAATGACTTCTTGACAAATTACAATATCTTGGTTAATGTAGAAGTTATGATTATTTTAAGTATATTCTTGAAAAATCTATAACTTCGGTATGGTTTAAGATAGAGAGCTAAAAATTGGCATGGATACTTCTTTTTGCATGTATAATAACATATTAAAAAATAAACAAAATCGAAGGGGTCACCGTCAAAACGTCGTTGAATTGATATGGAATGACACATATGTATATACACAGGATGTTGTGCGGTACTCCCGTACGTTGGCGTGTATTCCTGTCGATTTCGCATGCCCCAACATGCAGGACAATACTTACTGGCATCAGCAATGGCGATGCGCTCAAACTTTTCAACAAAAACTGAATTATTCTGATAATCTGATTTGATGCCGAGCTAATGTTTTATGAATCTTTCGCAGTTGCTGTGAAGGATAGCATCAAGCTTGTAACATGCACTGTTATCAAATTACTAGCCAAATTCAAGGGGACATGGGTTCCAGAGGATAAATAGGGCCATTTTAGCTGAAGGGGTTGTACGCAGCCAAGAGATTGAAAAAAGCGGTTTTTCAAGATTTTTTTCATACTCATATACATTCCATGGAGATAATATACCGTACAACACGTAAATGCTATTCTATACAGGTAAGTCCTATTTACTTCTACGCGCACGTATATAAGGGGCATTCCACGCCAAATCGACCACTTTTGATCCCGACCCCTTTCGATTTAGCTGAAACTTTTTTATCCTTCTCTACCCTATGAAAGACGTTTCTCAGAATTTTTTCAAATTTTTTGACGCAAACAAACAAAAAGTTATGAATTTTTGAAAAAATGCCTTTTTTAAAATAGCTTTAACTTTTTAAAAATTTGACTTTTCGGGACGTTTTTCTTAAACAAATTTTCGATTTTAAATGTACTTTTTGAAAAAAATACAAAAAAATTATTCAAACCTATCTTTATTGTTTTTTTTTTAGATTTTTGGAAAAATCGAAAATTTCTCGATGATTACACCATTTTTGATTTTTTTTCTCTTTATTATATCAAGCTTTGATATTTTCTGCGAATCCTCGAATTTTTTCAGAGTCGCGTTTTTTTTATTTCTATTTTTTTTTTCCAATTGAAAAAGAAAAAAATTTCAACTCACCTTATTTCTCATAACACCATTCTGGAAATTTGTGAGGATATTCACAGAACTTTCAAATTTGAAAAAAAAAACACAAAAATTGGAAATGGTAATCATCGAAAAAATTTGATTTTTTTCGAAAAATTAAGATAAGAAATAGAAGGAAGCTCTAAATAATTTTTTTGTATTTTTTTTTCAAAAACTACATTCAAAAACAAAAAAAATGGAAAAAATACTTGTTTTTTATTCCATTTTTGGACAAATGAGAGGCATTCAAAAAACACATCTAGTGAATTAAAAATCAAATCTATCACTTCAGAATCTTCTATTTTTCGATTCGTCAAAATTATCACTGATTGTTGTATCACATCAAAGAATCTCTCTAGAATGGTTTTTTTTAAATTTTTTATCAATCTGAAAGTCAAATGTCATTTGTCCAAAAATGGACCAAAAAATAACTTTTTTTTCATTTTCTTCTTTGTTTTTGAAAGCAGTTTTCGAAAAAAAAAAACAAAATTATTCAGAGCTTCTTTCTTTTTTTTATATTAATTTTTCGGAAAAATCAAATTTTTTCGATAATTACCACTTTCAATTTTTGTTTTTTTTTTTTTTTCACATTTGGAAGTTCGCTGAACACCCTCAAAGATTTTCAGAATGGTATTATGAGAAATGAGGCTAGTTAAAATTTGTTTATTTTTCAATTGGAAAAAAAAATAGAAATCAAAGAAACATGACTCTGAAAAAATTTGAGGATTTGCAGAAAATGTCAAAGTTT